>CM074963.1:2227200-2240423 GCA_037577455.1 Pangasius macronema
ATCCTTTCTTTCTCCACACTTTGGCCTTTCCATCACTTTAGTAGAGGTTCATCTTGGTTCCAGAACTTTTGTGGCTCATTTCTGTATTTCTTTGTGAATTCCAATCTGACCTTCTGATTCTTACTGCTGATGAGTGGTTTGCATCTTGTGGTATGGCCTCTATATTTCTGCTCTCCAAGTCTTCTTCGAATAGTGCATTGTGATACCTTCACTGCTGTCCTGTGGAGGTTGTTGTTGATGTCACTGAATGTTGTTTCTGGGTTTTTCTTCAATGTCTGTCATCAACTTCTTCTGTTTTCCTTGGCCGACCTGTTTGATATCTTGTTAGTACATCAGTGGTTTCTTTCTTTTTCAGGACATTTCAGTTGGGGTATTGGCTATGCCCAATGCTTGTTCAGAGGCTCTGATAGATTTTCCTTTTTTTTCTCAGCTTCAAAATGTCTTGCTTTACTCCCATAGCCAGCTATCTGGTGTTCATGTAGGTTTATCTTTTTTTTAACAACAAATGCAGGCAAAACCAGGGCTCAAACCAAGAGCTATTAATTGTTTAAACAGTCAATTTAACAGGGCACACCTGGGCAAAACTTGTTTCATGTTCCGATATTTTTGATCACTTGAAAAATGGGTGGGTTCAAGCCAAAAGTGCCATGTTCTAAGTTGTTTAAAAGATCTAGATGTAAATATCAGGAAATGAAAACTGAAATTCTGATCTTTTGATCTCAAACCCAAATGTATTCACCTGTCCATTCTGTATACCACTTACCCTGCACAGGGTCACAGGGACCCTGGAGCCTATCCTAAACATATTTTGTAAGCTGGTTGGCATATCGAAGTTGTCTGTAGTGTATGAGATTGTTTCCTGTGATGTGTTGGCACCCCATCCAGGACTCACAAGCCTACAGACAAATTAGATCCAATCAGCCTACAACGCATGTTTTTGGGCTGGGGGAGGAAACCCCAGAGGCACGGGCAGAACATGCAAACTCTGTGCACATACCCCCAACCACAGAGGTGCGAGGCAAACGTGCTAACCACTAAAGCCACCGTGTTTCCCCCAAATGTATTCAGTGTGTAGCAAAAGCAAAAGAAATGGCTGTTCCAATTGTCTGGAAGGGATCCTGGGGGACAGTATCTATTTACATATTAGCTGGATAAGAGAAGTACTTTGACGGTCTAATTAAGAATGTAATGAGTTAAAATATATTTTTTTAATTTTATGAAAATGTAATTAAGTAAGAGTATAGGTAAATTTTTATGTATTTGACAAAATATCAGTGAATATTTTGCAGTTTTGAAATGACGCAAATGATCCACAATGTTTTTGAAAGCCATGCCGTATAATTTAGATTATAGTTGTTTTTTATTTATTAAAGTTTTAATTCACTTCTCTGATTCAGGCTTTACCTCTTTATTTAATGCGAATAATAAGTCTACAAATATAATATGCAAACCACAAATTTCTCTTCTTTAAGCACTCAGACAATAAAATCAATCTGATAACTATGGAAACAGACAAGGGATAAGAAAAAAAAAAGTAATTTAATCATATGATCATTTTGCAGTAGTAAAGTATAATGTAATATAAAATCAATGAATTATAGTCAAATAAAATTGTGTCGAGATTTACATTTCAAATGGTGTATTTTGTGCACGGTGTGTATCAAGGTGTGTGTGTGTGTGTGTGTGTGTGTTGACCCATTTCTTGAGACCTGTCTTGGCTTTCAGTGTCTACAGAAGACAGGAGTCATCACATATCCAGGAAGCTGAAGCTTTCTCCAGTAAGAGATGTCTGGAGTGGTTTTATGAGTATGCAGGTAAATCTTTTACACCATATGATGGTATCTTTTATTTCTGGCCGACTAATATTATGGCAGAAACATGTAGAAGAATTAAAGCTAAAAAAGGGAAAAGAATTGGGCCTTAATATCTCTAGTTGTAAAGCTACAAGAAAGAAGAAGTTGGATATTTGACTGATGATCATTTTTGTAACAGTGAAGTGCAGTGTAAAAACTGTAATGCGTCCATTTTTACCTGTGTGCATGTCTGTGTCAGGTTGTGATGATGTGGTTGGACCAGAAGGCATGGAGAAGTTCTGTGAAGATATTGGAGTGGAACCAGAGAATGTAAAGCATCTTCAAATTCTAATAAATATTATGAATGCAGCCGTTAGTTCAGCTTTTTATGTTTGTGCATTTTCTATGGTAATTTCTCATTTCTATGTTACACGTTTTATTTCACTGTATCAGTTATATCACTACCTCATTTATATCACGCTAATTAGCTGCTTGCACAAACATTTACACACAACTTTACTAAAAGACTGATAAATAAATTTAAGAAATGGTTTCATTGGGTTTCATTTATCACTCTTTTAGTAAAGTTTCTACTAAATTTCTGCCAGATTTACAAAAGTTTTGGAAACACTTTCTTCATGTTCACGTGTGTATATTGATGAATGTCAATCACCTGTAAATTAAATTACCACGGCACGGCTGATTTGCATTTGGTGATGCCCATAAAACGCCATAAGAGGCAAAGCTTATAGTTATATATATATAAAATATTTAACAGCCTAACAACAGCTGAAAGGCCAAAATCTGGAGCTGAATTATAGAAAAGATGGATTAGATGGTAATTAAGTGAGATGAAATGAAAATGGTTTGACATAAAAAATATGTAATATATCTACCCAGATGATCATGGACACCAAGCGCATCACACAGGGAAAGGGTTAACACCCACCCACACACACACACACACACACACACACCTTCACCGACGCTGTGCTAGAAAAGCAGGAAGTGTCATAGGATGCCTAATGATAGTACGCTAATATACGCAATATACGGCAATAGTTTGCAGTTTGTCTTCCTTTTATAGAGTGGCATTTTTAATTAGATGTCTGGTATAGTTTGTCTAACTTCTGGATATATTTTTGTGTACCTTCTTTTTTCATATTTAATATTTCTGTTTAGTTAATGCCTTTAATATGAAACAACGGAGTTTTACAAAACATTCATTAAATTTGTGTGATTGAAATACATAATCTATTTGAACTTGACAGCGTAGTCCATCTATTAAAAAGTGCAGTAGCTCATCGATATTTATATGATTGGAAGCTGCTCAATCGAGGTTTTACAGTAGTCAGTTTTCTTATGCGTAAGTCGACACATACTCAGGCGCACGAGTAGGATATAGTTTTCCCACGATTTTTATGAATACCAAATCACTCGGGTAAAAACAATTTAGGAATAAATCAGTTTGTGTAAATGAGGCCCATTGATAGCATATCTGAACTAAAAATGATCTTTAATGATTAATACAAATTATAACTAAACTTTATGCTACTTTTATGAAGAGTAGTACTATAGAGATTTTATTGTTCACTTGCACCTTATTCAAAAATGCATAAAACACATTAGATTGTGAGTCAATGTCGTGTGNAGGTGGTGATGCTGGTATTGGCTTGGAAACTGAATGCTCAGAGTATGGGCTACTTCACCCTGCAGGAGTGGCTTAAAGGAATGGGTTCACTGCAGTAAGACTCTTAATTTTGCCCAACCTGTTGAATCACCTGTTACACATATAGCCTAAAGTGTAATCCTTTCACAACCTGTGCCACTTCAGTGTATACTGGAGCTGGGCAATGAGATGATGTGCTTTCAATATTTTGATATAATACCATCATGAGACACTTCTTCAGTGTCAGTGCTTTTATTATTGACTGAACATTATTGTGCTTTTAATGTTCAGTAACTGACTTAACATTAAAATGTACCATTTGTTTTATTTTATCTACTTCATGAAATACATGACATTTTTATAAATGCTCGAAAAAACCTCTGAATCTAGAGTGGTGATTTATTAGTCATTTGTGTAACAGAACCTCAGCAAAATTTATTATATTATATATTTCAAAGTACATCATGGATCATGAAGATGTCTTTGTCAGGGGTTCCCAATATCCATCCAAATGGACATTATTAATTTTCTGTGACTTTAATTTCAAATTTTTAAATTCCAGATTTATAACTTATGCCTACTGTAACATTTGAACATTTGCTGAAAATGGTTCACACACTTGCTACATATTTTATATACATCCGAAAGATTTAAACGCAGCATTAGCTAGATGGTGCCTCCGACGCAAATCACCTCCCAGATACACACAACAGTCCTGCCGAGACACACACACACACACACACACACACACACACACACACACACACACACGCACACAATATGGCCAAAAGTTTGTGGACACCTGACCATCACACCTATATGTGCTTGTTGAACAGTTGGATTGTCAGAGCCAAAACATCCCTGTCCATCAAGTTTCCAAGTCAAACTGTAAAACGTTTAATGATTTTATCCAGGGCGATGTTAAACACAGTGAAGAGCTCTGTCTTTCATCGTCATCATGATTATTTTCTTGAGCTGTGTCTCAAATCGAAAACTCTGAGCTTAAATTCAAATGTATTTGCTAATCTAGAAAATCCAGAAGACTGGTACAGAAAACAGAGCTTCGGTAGGTTTAAATTGAATTTTAAAATTCAAGCACTAACTGTAATAGGAAAACCCAGTTTGTGTTATTGTGTTATTACTCAATAATGGCCTAGAATAGTGCGTAGTATGCAATTTCTAGACACAACGTTTGGTTAGAGGAGGCAGATGCATGGGGAAATTTGTCCATTTTCTTGCTGAAATTTTCTTGCTACTGCAGTGTGTCAGCATAGTGAAAAAGACTAAAATAGCATGTGTTCCTTTAAATCTTGCTTGTCTGAATGTGACTCCCAGTAACATCTCAAAATATTAGCACATAAAATCCATCTTAGATATTTCTAATAATATTTATTTGTAAAATAAATCAATGAATGCATTGTTTCAGGTTTCTCTCGTGACCCATTTATAAATCAAGCGACCACTAGTTTGGGAACTCCTGCTTTAAGTATTGTGATATAATATTTTTGACACAGCACCCAACTGTACCAAGTACACACCACATTTAAAGAAAGTAAACACCTCTGAGACTTTGACTTGTGTAATGACTGGAACCTTACAATGGGTTTATCTATTCAAAAAACTTAATGAAGTTTCAAGTATATTTGTCATGTGTACAAAATGTCAGGGACAGTTGGACATTAAAATGCTGGTTGTGAGGCTGAGGGAGTCTACAGCTGTGCAATACAACACACACACACACACACACACACACACACACAATAATTATGTAGACACTGGAACTGTAAAACCAGCTGCTACTACTTCTGCTACTACTCAGCTGTCTTACAGCGTGTATTTCGTTCCTCCCTTTTCTCAGATGTGATTCAACTGAAAAACTCAGGAACTCTCTAGACTACCTGAGGTCGATCCTCAATGATGCCACGAGTTTTAAGCTCATTTACCGATACGCCTTTGACTTCGCCCGGGTGAGTGAATGTAAAATTTACCCTTTGCTAAACTCATTACAGCGAGTATTCACCCCTTCCTTCAGTTTCGTAGATTAAAAAAAAAAACTATTATATGGGTACTTTGGACTGACCCACTCCATGTCTCTGTGTTAGCTGTCTATAATATGGGCTGTTTCACATCATTATGGTCCCATTAACTCTTAACTGAGTAACTACTCATACTTCCTTGTTAATTGGTCCACAATACTGAAACATTTGCAGTTTTACCAAGAGTATCCAGACTGATGAGCAGTAAAGTGAGAGATCAGTTGAAATAGTGCATGAACAAAGCCTGACTGTATTCAGTATTGAATGGTAATATGAACAGTATTGTGCAGTACTGCGAGTTGAGCGTAGGCACCTGTACAAGACCCACAAAGCTAAAAAGGCTGTGATTTATGGCAAAATATTGGTTGATTAAAACTCATGGTATAACTTCTAACGTCTGACCTCACTGTTTATGTGCCTTTGCAGGAGAAGGATCAAAGGAGTTTAGATTTAAACACTGCCAAGTGCATGCTGGGACTTCTACTGGGGAAAACCTGGCCACTCTTTCCTGTGTTTAACCAGTTTCTAGAGGTGCTGCTTTCATTCTTCACATTAATCATTTATGCCCAATTCACAATAATGCTCTTCTACTTCCACTGTTAAATATACATTCTTTTACAGTGTGGCTAATTTAAATGGCTTCAATGGCTTATCCTGAGGCAAATGGATTATGTTTTTTGATACGAATATTATCCCGTAGCCACAGTACTGTGCTCTGATCACTAATCAACAGCTTTATATCTGAAATCTGTTTTTCTTTCCCTTTGGTTGCAGCAATCCAAGTATAAAGTAGTAAATAAAGACCAGTGGTGCAATGTTCTAGAGTTCAGTAGGACCATTAACTTGGATCTCAGCAACTATGACGAGGACGGGGCTTGTAAGTACACACGTACACACATGATCCACACATAAAGTACTGTGCAAAAGTCTTGGGCACCTTATTATTTTTTTTTTAGTACAAACTTTGTTATAGATTTTTATTTTATCACTTCTACATTATTGATTCAGTACAAAAACATTTTAGATTTCCAAACATTAGTTTTCCAGCACAAAATTAAATGTTTGAGAAAAATGTTTGTATGTCAGTAATGAAAGCAGCAGATTACATAACACTTACACTTTTCGGTGCAAAAATAAGAAGCAAGTGTGACAGTCAAAGTCTCCAGAAGAACTGTGGCTGCTTCTGTAAAACTTGCAGCTCGTTTCCTTATAAAACTGCACACACTGCATCTGAGATTACTAATTTTTTTTAGTGAAGGCTCATAACACCAAAAATTGACTTTGTTTCATTTATTACTGCCTACTGCTCTTTATAGTATTTTTTTAATGTAGAAACATTTAATTTCATTATTTTTGAAGGCATCTTTGCTCTACAGCATTTCTTTGCATGTGCCTAAGACTTTTGCGCAGTACTGTAGTGTTCCCCCCCAAAGCGTTCGCCCTATCGTCGAGAGATTGCAAGTTTGGATCCTGACGATGCCACAGACATCCATGACCAGGAGCCAAGGGAGCAAAATGTGCCGTGCTATCTGGGTGGGAGGGATGGCATACACTCTCTGCCCTGTCAGTCACAGTGACACTAGCCAGTGTGAGTTCATGTATGCAGAAGAGGGCGGATAGCGCTTTCCTCTGAGTGTGTTACACTGCCCTGTGATGCAGTATGAGCAGCAGTTCGAAAAGATGCTGTTGGCTGGCTTCACACGTCTTGGAGGAAGCCCCGGTTGGTAGCTTTGGTATGATGGGGAGAGATGGCTGGTGGGTGACCAACTTGGGGAAAAATCTGGGGGGAAAAATCTAGAGATATTGCTATATAGCATTTACTGTTTTGTATTTCAGGGCCAGTTTTGTTGGATGAGTTTGTGGAGTGGTACAAAGACCGAGAGATGTCATAGCAACAACCGTCATTGCCTCTACCATCACCAACAACTAGAAACTAATCGGCAACAGGCACCGTGGCATCAGTGTCAGAATTGACTTAGAAATGGTCCTTACAAACAAAACATAACCGGACCAGGTGGGGCAAACTGTAGGTATCCTGCCAGTGAATTGTGTGTGTGTGTGTATGAAAGTGTGTGTGTGTGTGTGTGTGAGAAAGTGTCAGCGTTCCAGAGTGTAACGTTCACATGTTGCCCTTCTCGAAACGGTTATGTGTGAGCGTCAACACTGATGATAAATAGGTAAAACAGCACCTCAGCCCTAAATTCTCACCTGATGTCCTGACCAACCTGCAATGCAGCATGGAAAAGCACATGGCCAAGCTCAGTGCTGCTTCCTGCCACCCTACTGTGACGTGTCTAACTGTGAATGTTTGAATGGGTGTTCAAGAGAGGTGATCTGTGATATTCCACATGGTAGGGTAACTCCCTAAATAGTTCCCTTCTTAGCCTAGGCGATTAAACATCATGGGGTCTAATTTAAAACACAAACTCATAAAAATAATCTATGACGATTTTTAAAAAAAAAGTCAAAATCTTGTAAATGAGTTGCTGATGATGATGATGATGATCTGAAGTACAGTGACCAAACATCAGATCGTCACCTGTTACATTACATTAAATCATTAAAAAGTCTCACTTGTTACAGTGTGTATTAAAAAAAAGTCATTCCTTTAAAAAAAGCTGATTAAACGTTATCACAATGGACAGTGGCGTTTCATTAACTGTGAATTATAAATGATAAAAGTGCTAAATCGGCCCTCCTTACAGAATATTTTCTGAACTGCTCATTGCTATTTCATTGTACAGATTAACTTAAACTGATCAATTACACAGGGTAATTATATAAGTTTATCATATTTAATAACTACCTGCCATTGAGCTTTTTTACCCCCTAAAATATGTATTTGACTTCTTTTATTTATCATTGTTCGTCCTTTGTTTAGTCCACATCTTTAAATAGCACATAATTGAACTATGTGCGTTATTGCTGTAAAGTTTCAGACTTCGCCTAACTGTCGCTGTTCTGGAGAAAGAATGCCAGACGAGGTGGCGGTTAAATAGTGACTTTTATCCTTTGTTATCTTTTGAGTTATTGAGTTTGGGGCATGACACAAAAGTGCAAATCTGAGGTTCTCTGTTAGAGACAGATCTCTTCTCTATGTCTTTGGTATTACAGATGAAGCAATGGTTATAAAAAAAAAAAAGAAAAAAAAGTGGAGGCTAAAGATATTTGTGTTCTTCATGTGATTGAGTAATGTAACAAGATTTTGTTAACCATACAAAAGTTATGATTGATATTTCTTGGGCAATATATCGTAAAAATCTTCTAGTGTGCCAACATTAAGAGAGGATTATTGTTAAGTAGTTTTGCTGTCATTCTTATCCCATTGTTATTTTTCCTTAGTGCACCAATTGTTTAAGACAGCATTGTTAAAGGGGAGTTAAAAGGCTCATGTTGGACAAGTAAGAGATTAAAGGCTTTAAAAAAAAAAAAAAAAAATCGTACACGCAAATCTGCAGATTGCCCTTCCTTGGTCACTCCAATTCTACGGATGATGTTACATTTTCCTATCAGAACTGTATGTGTCATTGCCCCTATGTTTTCCACACTGGTGTGCCCATATAGTTTCATGCTCTCCAGTAGAATCTACATGGATACTTGGACTCAAGCTGATTTACTTTAATGGATCACCCACAGACACGGTTTTCTCTTCCTGTTGTTCCAAACAAGTGTTCCTTCAATTCACGTATTACGCAGATAAAATGGCATGATGAGGCTGTCCCTTGAAGTGGAAGGGACATGTGATGGGAAACAAGCTTCCACAGCAAGACCTTAAGCCCATAGTGACTGTTGCATAGCAACTGTTTAACATATTTCTAGTTACATTTGTAAAATGTTCAGTTTTGTCTCTGGCTGTGGTGTGAAGCTAACTTGTCATCTGAGTGGACAAAAAAGTGCATGCGTACTTCATGCAGAGCTGTCTGAGTATAAATGATTTTTATTTTTTTGTAAATGTTATGGTTCTTTTTCCTTTTTTGTACAGGTATTTGTGAATTTATTGTGCTTATTTTTTTTTTCCACAGCCATGGAATCATTGTTTTATGAAAATCATGATTGTCATGGTATCTAACGCTTAAATACACTTTCAACCTCATTTGCTGAAACGTTTCTGTTTGCTTTCTTTTACTCTCCATTCTCACCACGTGCTAAACCACACCAAACAGAAGTCATTGCAGCACCTGAATTTATGCACAACTCATGTTGAATTTAAGCGCTTGCAAGAATAACGTAATGACAAATTACAATGGCCGATGTATTGTTTTTTTTCTTTTATGATTTGATACAGCTGTTCATTCTGTCTCTGTTTGTAATGCACAAACATCATAAAAAACATGAACATATACGGTTCAGAGAGCATAAATTTAATAAGTAAGTTGTTAAATGTAGTTAGAACGTGTAGTGGGAGGAACTACATGCCATGACTATAATTAGGTAATTACAATTAGAAAATCAGATTCAAAAATGTGTAATTACCTTAAATAATGTAACTGAAGTATATGGCTGGGATAGTTTTACTATTAGATGCGTTTCTTTTCACGTATTAAAATTCTAAGCACTGGACACAATATCTGAGCACCACTAAAAGAATAACAGCTTCTTTGGGATTATGATTTTGCTTTTCAGTGGTTACCAAATGTGTTCTTTTACAGTGTTTACAAGAAGGTGTAGGTGTTGGGTGAGCTGACTTAATAAATCCAATACGCCCTGCATTTTGGGCAAAGCAAACAATTTTGTAACGGTGAAACAGTTTGAATTAGTTTATAATCAGTATTTGGCAACAAACAACTATGATGTGCAATCTGGAGATAATATAACCTAACGTTGCTATAGGCACTTTTTTTCCTGTGGCAGTGTTTGATTAGCAGATCTCTGTCTTATAACTGTTGCTAAGACTATTTTGCTAGCAATGTTGGCTAATGCAGGGAGGATTGGCTGACTTATCTCATCTGACTGTGTGTATATATATATATATATGTATGGATGTGTGTATATGTGTCTGTTTTCACTGTAACCTATCTCTACATTCAGTATATAAAGAGGTTTGTTAACGAATTGTGCCATTTTATCTTTCATACATTTTCTCAGTTTTTAAAAATCTTCCATCTGCTTTTGCCATAGCACTTTTTTCCTGTGCTAGGTATATGCTGCTATCTAAGACCCGAGCAGGCTCTTCTATTGGAATAATTCTGCATTATATTAAGATAAAAAACATACATTTCCCAAGTGTGTTTAGATTTTAATTATGCGTTGCTTTAGACATTTAATCTTTACATACATTTCTTTTTATTTGTTTTATAATGTGCTTTTGTGAACAATATCCAAAAATAAAAAGAAACAACTACAAGGGATATAAGATAAATGTTAAAATAAATTTGTATAAATGTGAAAGACCCTTTGCAGTCAGTATATGTTTGTATATTTAGTGTATCACTAGAAGTAAATGAAAAGTAACTAAATATCAATTTAGTCTCAATTAGTGAAATTTGATTGGTTATTAACATCAGTATTCAGTTGTGATTTACTTAAACACATGTACATTAATGTATAAAATTGTACAGTTTTTTTTTACATAGTTCAGTAGTTTAGGAAATATTGAAGACCCTTTCAAATGTTGTACAGTGTACAGATGTGTTGGATCTGACAGATGAGATATTCCTGTCAGATTCTGAAATATCTACTTCTTTGAAATTTGCATTGTTTTTACTTCCTGTAGACACCCTGTGTTCAGTAGGAAGGGGATCTTCTTCCATAATTAACTGACAAGCTTCCCTACAGATTAGTTTCCTGAGATGTGAAAGACTCAGAGGACAGACTGAACCCATCCATTGCTCTCCTCTTCTGCTGAAACAACAATCTTCTCCGCTCCTGCCTTTGACGGGCCAGAGAGCTGTCTCTTAGATACTCTCTAGCATCGTCTTTTTCTGAAGAAGCTGCAGGTGTTTCAGTGATAGATTGGGATGCATCCTGAAGTGCAGGGTCCATAACCAGATGCTTTCTTGTTTGCCTTTCATCGGATGAGGCACGCAAACTGGGCAACTTTGATTCTAATATGGTCTCAGGCTCTGTTGTAGACCATGCTGTCCTACTGCTTGATCCTTGTGTTTTTACATATTTCTTGTTATCAGATGAGGGATTTGAACTTGTCTGTCTGAATACCTCTTCCCCTTGAATAAATACTTGATCTGGCTGCCCATAAGCATCTGGGTGTGATGAGAATGGAGACCTCCTTGGCTTTGGAAGTTGGTTTAACATCCTTGATTCTGTTCCTACATCCACTGATTCCCACTTCTGGGATGAGAGAGATGGAGACAAAGTCTGGGTCTGAGGTTCAGACTCCCTAAACTGAACGTATCTAATTAGCCTTGGCACTCCATCTCTTCCCTTTGTAGTAAGTTTGAACATATCCTCAGATGGGAAACTCTGTTCGCTTTCCAAATTTGAGCGACGTAAAAACTTTGATGACACCAGAGATGATCGGTAAGGTTCTGATTGCACAGTATGAACATTCCTTTCCACTTTTGGTAGTTGATTAAAAGATAAATCTAATGATCCAAATAAATTAGCAGCATTACTGGATGTATCATTTGCTGCTGTTATGTTCTGATTTTCAGATTGTGTAAATTGAAGAGCTTTCTTTACCTTTGGTATATTATCAAGAGATACTCCATCAAAGTAAGTGTCTTTTCTGCTTGATTTTGCCTCATTATCGGTTGAGGGGCTTAATGTCTTCCATTCTTTTTTGGTCATTTTCTCATTTGGAGATTGTGATTGACTTGAGGAATAAGGTTCAGCTTGTGTTAACTGAATGTATCTTTTCACCTTTGGCATGCCATTAAATGATGAACCTGTTTGACCAAAGAAATTGTCTCCCTTAATGGAGGGACTTACTGTATCCGCAGATTTTGTAGACTGCATTTTTGTTGAGAATACTGGTGTGACACTTTCTGTAATTACAGATGTTGAGGTATACTGAGCTGAAGGTTGAGGTTCAGATTTTATGAACTGAATGTATCGTTTTACTTTTGGCACTTCATCAAAAGATGTGTCTGTGTGTCCGAGGAAAGTGTCTTCCTTACTGACTGTTCTGTGTTTTCTCTCAAATGAAGAATCAGTGCTACTAGACTCTGTTTTTGTTGCCAACTCTGGTGTGACAATTTCAGTTTTGAAAAATGGTGATGGAGACTGATCTCCTTTGATGTTTAAAGAAGACCGAGTTGGAGGATAAGCTTCGGCTTGTGAAAATTGAATATATTGCTTTACCTTGGGCACTTCATCAAGGGACACACCAAGTTGCCCAAAGAAGTTGTCTTGTTTTTTTGAAATGACTTCTTTGTCATACTTAGCGTCATTATCGATTGAGGAGCTTAATGTCTTCCATTCTTTTTTGTTCATTTTCTCAATTGGAGATTGTGACTGACTTGAGGGATAAAGTTCAGATTGTGTAAAGTGAATGTATCTATTGACCCTTGGTAGTGAATTAAGAGTTGTTCCTAATTGACCAAAGCGATTGTCTTCTGTTACAGGAGGTTTGACATCAACCATGGATAAATTCGATCCCCATAATTCTCTTTTCTTTGCTACTTCAACTGTGACTCCATGGGTGTTTGAAGACTTTGGTGGAGTTGAATGCTGATGTGTGAACTGAATATATCTCTTCACCTTGGGCAGTTCACTAACAGATGCATCCATTTTCTTAAAGAAAGTGTCTTCATTATTTGACTTGCT
>CM074963.1:2240523-2255891 GCA_037577455.1 Pangasius macronema
AACGGAGGCTGTAAGCGAGGTTCAGCTTGTGTGAACTGAATGTATCTTTTCACCTTTGGCATTCCATCAAACAATGAACCCGTCTGACCAAAGAAATCAGCTTCCATAATGGTCGGACTAACTTTATCCTCAGATCTTGTAGACTGCATTTTTGTCAGTAGCTCCGGTGTGACACTTTCTGTAATTACAGGCAATGACGGTGACTGAGCTGAAGGTTGACACTCAGATTGTGTGAACTGAATGTATCTCTTCACCTTGGGCAGTTCACTAACAGATGCATCCATTTTCTTAAAGAAAGTGTCTTCATTATTTGACTTGCTATCAACAGGTGAAGAACTGGACCTCCCTAATTCTGGTTTTGTCAAAACTGGTGTAGCTGTTTGTCTGTGTAAAGACTGAGATGAAGGCTGAGTAGAACGCTGTGTGAACTGAATGTATCTTTTCACTTTTGGTATCTCAGTGGATGCACCAATTGGTCCAAAGAAATTGTGTTCAACAGCAGCTGGTTGGATGTAATCCTTCATCTTTAATTCTGAGCTAGCATGTAGTGTTTTTTCTGTCCTGTTGCTTAAAGATTGTGATAACGGAGGCTGTAAGCGAGGTTCAGCTTGTGTGAACTGAATGTATCTTTTCACCTTTGGCATTCCATCAAACAATGAACCCGTCTGACCAAAGAAATCAGCTTCCATAATGGTCGGACTAACTTTATCCTCAGATCTTGTAGACTGCATTTTTGTCAGTAGCTCCGGTGTGACACTTTCTGTAATTACAGGCAATAAGGGTGACTGAGCTGAAGGTTGACACTCAGATTGTGTGAACTGAATGTATCTCTTCAATTTTGGCAGTCCATGAAGAGATGTCCCTATTTGCACAAAGAAATTATCACCCTTAATGGATGGACTTATTTCAGCCTCAGATCTTTTAGAGTGCATTTTTGTCAAGGACTCTGGTGTGACACTTTCTGTAATTACAGATGCTGAGGGAGACTGTGCTGAAGTTTGAGGTTTGGATTTTATGAACTGAAGGTATTTTTTTACTTTTGGGACTTCATCAAAAGATATATCTATTTGTCCAAAGAATGAAGGGATTGACTGATTTGAAGGTTCAGCTTCAAACTGTGTGAACTGAAGAGATCTGTTCACCTTTGGTATATTATCAAGAGATACATGGATTAATTCAAAGAAATTAGTTTTACTCTGGCTTGATTTTGCATCATATATGGAACCTGATGTTCCTTTTACTGTGACTGCAGGTGTCACTGGTTCTTTGAGTGAGGACAGAAGCTGTAACTCAGGAGGCTGAGGTGAATATTCTGTGAATTGAATTCTTCTCCTTACTTTTGGTATCCCTTCAAAGAGCACACCTATTTGCCCAAAGAAATTGTGCTCATCAACAACTGGATTGCAGTCTTTTGATGGTGAATTATTTCTCTTCAGTTCTGTGCCTGCTTGCATGATTGGCAAATTGGTCTTATTTAAGGGAAAGTATGGTGACAGAGTTTCAGAGAGCTCCTCAGATTGTGTAAACTGAATGTACTTCTTTACTTTTGGCACTCTGTCTAGAGAGGCAGCTATTTGTCCAAAGAAATTATCTCTAACATTGTGAGTTTTGACATGATCTTTACCTGTTGATAGAGATGTTTTTATTTCATGTGTTATTTGTTCATCAATTAGTGGATATTTTTTCTTGGAGGGATGGTATGGTGATGAGGTTTGGTAATGAGATTCTGATTGTGAGAACAGAATGTGTCTCTTTACTTTTGGCACTTCATCAAATGATATAGGTATTTGCCCAAAGAAACTGTCTCCCTTAATGGTTGGAGTGAGCTCCTGCATAGTTTGAGGCTCAGACTGTTTAAACTGGACATATCTCTGCACCTTTGGTACTGCAGGTAGTGATATACTTTGTCCTTCAAAGACAATACTGATTGTGTCAGATTGGGATTCTGTTTTTGACACTGCCTCAGGCCTAGCCACTTGGCTAATTGATGCTGAAGTTGTTGAATGATTTGAGAGTTGTGATTCGGAAGGTGAAAACTGAAGATAGCGTTTTACTTTGGGTAAGTCATCAAAGGATGCATCTATCTGACCAAAGAAATTATCTCCTTTAGTGGTTGCACTGGCATCATCATCAGAAGAGAAAGTGCATTTCTTTGATTCAGTTTTTACAACTTCATTAGGGATGATTTCTTCTTCAGCTGAATAAGGTGGAGCTTGAATTGGAGGACTTTGTGAGAAATGAAGATATCTCTTTACTCGTGGTATTGGATCTAAGGTTTGATCAATCTTTCCAAAGATACTGTCATCAAAGGATGATCTCACATGGGGCCTTTCTGATTCAGATATTCTGTCTATTACAGATGTAGACTCCTGTTGATGTGGAGGTCTAGGTGGAGAGATTGAGAACAGAAGAGAATTTTTCAGCTTTGGTAGTCTATTAAAGGCTTGTCCTATTGTTACAAAGAAATTATCATCATTTGTGGTGGGGTTGACATTTTCTGATGGCATCATTGGCTGTTTTTTGAAAGAAAAGTCTCCTTGTTTGTCTTCATTTTCTTCACTACAGCTACTGGTACGTGATCTGTCTTCCCCCATCAGACTGGTGGTCTTTCGACTGGTTCTATAAACAGGATGCACATGGTATTGTGTAGGTTCATCTTCATAATCACTGTTAATATTTGAGGAATGAGAGCATTCTTTGTACTCTGTAAACTGCTCATCATCAAAACTGTCCTCCCGAGTATAAGTCATGTGTATGTCTGTTGGGTCCAGGGTAATAGTGTCTTGTCTGAATTGAATGCCTGTGCCTGTTTTCTGGTCTTCAGTTAGGATATCTTCTTCAAAAGGGGAAAGTCTGTTTTCACCATAGTTGTTGTCATCATTTTCTGAGTAGGAAATTTGTGTTTCTGAGTGTTCATCATCCTCTGGGTTGACTGTGTATTCTATGGGTCCTCCTTCACTTTGTCCACTTTCACTTGGGTTACAGGAGCTTGGTCTATCAGACAGTTCATCTACAGACATTTCTTTTTGAATTGGTGGATAACCAAGAGCAGCAACATGTGAAACACGACTACTTGATCTTGGCGAGCCCTCAGTGAATGAAAAACTGTCTCCACTGTCATTCCATAAATCTGGGTCCAGTTCATCCACACTTTGTTCCTTCGATTCAGACATCTTCAGTGGAAATGCATCAGTAATAAATCCTGGTATTGTTTTGCTGGCTTGTTCATCTTCTTCATATATGCTGACTGTAGGAGAATCTGCACTTTGTTCAGTTGAATCTTTTGCCTCGTAAGACATCTGGGGTCCTTGCTGTTCACCTGAGAGAGAGGATGCAGGTGAAATACTCCTCTCCTCTAATTCTATGGTGTCTTCTGGGTCTGGGATATATTCATAATGCATGCCTTTGCTACTTTCAGCATCTAGGCTCTCAGTGGATCTTGGGCTTGTCATTTCTTTGTTTTCCTCTCTTAGTGGCACTTCTTTGTGCACCTCAATATTCTCTGTCAAAGATTCCTTTTTCTTTACATTCTCATATATTTCTGCAACATCTGTATTGCTCCCAGATGGACTGTCTTCTACAGTGACATAATATGGAACACCCCCTTGTTCCTGTATGTGTGTAACCCCCCCAAATGTCACTCTTGGACCTTCATGCACTTCTTGTTCTTGGTCATCTGTATCTGAATAGCCTTCATTCACATATGGCCTCTGTCCATTTGTGGAAGTCTGTGAGTTTGAAGGTGGTGTAGTAGAATTCCTCTTATTTCGGATTCGTTTGTAGCATTTTTCCAGATGTGGTCTTAATATAACACCAAGGACAAAGGCCACAATGAATGTGATGAAGACAGACAGGCAGACAGCTAATACAAACTGAGATTGTTGCACTGCTCGTACAGCTGGCACATTCTTAACCGGTCCAAATCGTGCTTCTCGTCGCAGTCTTCTGTCATGAGCTCTTTTATGAACACGTACATTGAAAACTGACACGTGCTCTTCCTGGTATCCTGAGATGCAGACGTAAAGTCCTGCATCATGCTCTATGGTGTTTCTGATATGAAGGAATTGTTGGCTGTCAGAGATTTGGCCATGGGGTGTCCACCAACGAGTGTGCATGAAATCTGAAGAAAAGAAACAATTTTAATAATTATGACCTATATGCTATGATGGTATGTAGTACTTATACACATTAGGTGATCTCTATATAGCCAAATTCCATGCAGACAACTGAATTAGTACCTTGGTTGGCAGTGCTACAGGAAAGAATTAATTCCATCCCCTCATCCACAGTCACTTCTTTTTCGACACCAGGTGTGTTGTATACAGGTTGTGGACAGACAAGATCTGATTTCTCCAGATACAGCAGGTCCTTTCCAGCATGATGAGAGGGAGAGAAACATACCACTTCCCATGCAGGATTCCCCAGTTCCCTGTCAAAGCTGAGCCACCTTCTTATTGTCTTTAAGTTACAGTCACACCTCCACCTATTTTCAGAAATGTCCACCAACACATTCAGGTTCCGTAGAGACAGGTAGGCTGGCACAGGTATGGTGGCCAGCAGGTTATAGCTCACATCAAGGACCTAAGTGATGGATGCAGTAACTCTTAATGTGTCATCCACAAAATATTTAAAATATATTTAAAGTCATGGGTTGTTACCTTTAGTTTTTGCAGGTCTTTAAAGGCTTCAGGGTGGATGGTGTTGATGAGGTTATGTTGAAGGTGAAGCTCATCCAAGTGAGTACAACCAGCCAAGTCACCAGGGCCAATCTCAGAGATTCTGTTGTGGGAGAGCTGGAGTACTTTTAGGGATTTAATATTGCCCAGTCCTAAAATGGAGAAGTGAGATTTACTGTTGCATCTGATTTTTCATGGTTAGCATACCCCAGGTGTGACTCCATGTCCAGAGTACATGTATATGGCTCAAGAAGTTATACATTTAATGTCTTTACGTCTTGTGCAAGGTTAATGATTCCTTGTTTACTTTAGATAAAAGCGTCAAAAAGTGTATCTAAATGACTAAATGTATCTGTGAAAAAAAGATCATCAGGATGCTATGTAGAGTTAAGATCCTCAGAATGTTCTTGTTATGGCTTTTATCTGGTCATGTCACCAGTTATGGTTTTAACTTGTGTTTAGGTTGTTTCTTGGTAAGACTACTTGTAGTTTTTGATCTACTTCTAAAGATGTTTCCATTATAACACAAACCTGCTGTGTTTGACCACTGTCTATGATCATGGGTATAGGTTGAGACAATTTAGGTATCAATACATCCTGCCTCCTATCTTTTACAGTAAGAAAGATTTACATAATTATTCATTGCAGGATTTGACTGTAATCTCATATAAAAGCTTATTTAAGCTTGTACCAACACCATGTAGTTCTTCAATTTTAATTAAACCTGAAATTAAATTCAACTTAATTTCCTCTCACTGTATAATTTAATATAGAAAATTAGGTAACACTTCACTGGAAGAATCTCTGCTTGGGGCCTTTATATCACAGACATAAGCTCTGACTCTAGCTGATAGAATCCATGATTGGTGGACATGAACTTTGCTTCTGAGGGTTCTGTGTTTATGGGATCTAAGGCATGTTGCTACACCTAGGACTTATAAGGATAATAATTAAAACTTATTAAAACTTTGGATTTCTTGGTTACCACTTTTTTAAAAAAAAATTTTCCTCCTTTTGAAAATGTATATGTATGCACAGCGCTATAAAGTGATACGTGCCAATTTCTGAGCAAAGGAAAATTTTATTTCAATTGTATGAAATTGAACAAAACCCACCTGTATTCATTTATTCAAATTTATCCGTTTCTCATGAAGTAAGGATGTTTACCACACACATTTTTACTAGTGGTAAGCTTGTAATGCTAAGGGGATTTTATTGAAGCAAAAGAGTACATTAATGAAACATGAACATCACAGTTCTGAGGACTGTGTAGTGAAATATAATTGATATGGTAGCAATTTATAACTGCTGTGTGTGAGAGGAATCTAAGTGTTTGCATTGTCATTATGCCAAATAGTCATCTATTCTGTTGTAAACACAGATACTGTGTCCTCACTTATACATTTACATTATGAGGTAGTTTCTGATGCAACTGTGTTCATGTAGAGAGAGTAATGTTTTGGCTGCCAGTACAGGAAATAGAGATTTTGCTGCTTTTATTTTGAGAGCAGTATTGACTGCTGGGCAGAAAAGAGTAGAACGTCTTGTACACACAGACTCAAAAACAGCTAAAAGCACACTGCCTCTGGGAACAGCCATGTTATGCCTGAGACCTCTTACAGAAGGTTTTCCAAAAACACTGTGGTGGTAGGATCATTTTGGCAACTCTCTATATTTTAGACTGTTGTTGAGGGGAAAAAAACAGCCTGGACCATAGTCTTTTAATGTCTCTGGGTTGTGAAAGCTGATCCTGGTCCTGCCAATAGGGATGGAAAGGAACCAGAGCCCCTTGGCATTAATTAACAGTACTGTGGAAAAACAGAAGTCTCACCAGAGACACCAAATGAAACTTTTGCAGAGAATAGAAAATAAACCCAATTACTATCTATTGTGGAAAAAAATTGAGTAATACCTCTCTGACATTAGAACAATAGTAAAATAGCGGTTATACTGTATTTAATAATCCTAGTTATTGATATAGTATTGATTGATATGACAATTGTGAATGGTGTCAAATTGTATGCTTATTTTCCAAGCACAGTCCACTTCCTTACTGCTCCATTTAACCCCTTAAAATCCCACAATCCATCAGACCATCCAGACTTGTATTATACTATAACTATATACCTTTTCTAATAGTTTCACTGTTGTTCTAGAGTATTTCATAGTAGCTACTGGGAGTTAATTTGGAGTGGGAGCTACATACATACATACATACATACATAATTTAATAATTTAATAAATAAATATGACTCTTCTACTCCCTTAATCCCAATTTAAAACCTGGTTGTTACTGAAAATATGCTTATTAGGATGAATAATGAAATAATAAACTGAGGTTTTAAGCACAATTGTACCAAGTGTTCAGTGTTTCAGTGTGATAATTTGGTTCAGGTGTGGTAAAAGCTGGTACAGATGGCATTTACATACTTTTCCTGGTATGTAATGGTTTTAATCAATGCCTAAACCTATTATTTTCATATGGTAATATTTAGTCTTTGGTCTACTATTCGTAAATATGGTAATCTTTGGTCTACTAGTTGATTATTATGAAAATTAGAGATATTATCCAATGATGCTAATAAACACTGAATAGTTATTTACAATATAAGCCAATCTTTTTTCTATACCTTAAAAGAAAAAGAAGAACTGTTCCTTATTCCAGTGTGCCTGGGACACACCCATGTGAACTCACATATGGCAGGCAGAACATGAACAACACAATGAGAAAGATAACCATGGAATGTGATGAAGCACATCTCTTTTCTTTACAACCTGTAATAAAACACTGAAATGATTGTGCCCAGCCCTTTAACACTACGTGGGGGTGTTTTCATTGGTTAAATGACACCAGTGATTCATAAATGTTGATAGTGTTGCAGAAGAAAGGTCTTTCTTTCGGTTACTGTATTAAAACAGTGATTTACAACTGGGTGGAATTTTGCTTTGTTTATTTGAATGACAGAAGCACTCGAGCATTATGCTTCAGTCTGAAACCACCCCACGACCACCACAGCCAAGTTATGATACATATGTAGGTTTTAGAAAAGGGCCTTGCTAACATATGAACTCATTGTCTTATTACTGATCAAAACTGCCTTACGAGCTGCTGAACTGTTTCTCTGACTAAATCAAATATTTGAGGTATCATAATATACACTGACCATCCACTTTAATAGGAACACCTGTACACCTGCACATTCATGAAGTTATCCAATCAGCCAATCATGAGACAGCAGCATAAAATCATGCAGATACAGAGCTTCAGTTAACATCAAACATCTTAATGGGGAAAAGTGTGATCTCTGTGACTTTAACTGTGGCATGTTTGTTTTTATCAGAAGGGCTTGTTTGAGTATTTCAGAAACTGCTGATTTCCTGGGTCTTTTCACACACAGCAGTCTCTAGACTTTACACAGAATGGTGGGAAAAACAAGAAAAAAAACACTGAGTGAGTGATAGTTCTGTGGGTGTAAACACCTTGTTGATAAGAGAGGTCATACGAAAAAAAACACCAGATTGGCTCGAGCTGCCAGGAAGGATATATTAACTCAAATAATCACCCTTTACAACTGTGGTGAGCAGAAAAGCACCTCAGCATGCACAACACATCATACCTTGAGGTGGATGAGCTACAACAGCAGAAGACCACATTGGGTTCCACTCATGTCAGTCAAGAACAAGAAGCTGAGGCTAACATGGGCACAGACTCACTCAAATTGGACATTGAAGATAAAAAATAAATAAATAAATAAATCACCTGGTCTTTTTCCAGTATTCAGCTGTCCAGTTCTCGTGAGTCTGTGCCGATGACAGCCTCAGAATCTTAACACTCAAACCAGCCGACCTGGTACCAACATCCACACCACGATCAAAGTCACAGAGATCACACTTTTTCTTCATTCTGATGTTTGATGTGAACATTACCTGAAGCTCTTGACTTGTATCAGCATGATTTTATGCATTGTGCTGCTGCCACCTGCCACTTGTTCTAATACATTATCCTTTCTATAGAAACTCACAGGGACATACGACTTATTGTGTATAATGAACGTAATCTAAGCCTAATAATAAATGGATTAAAACATGCTGTTATTTATCATTGAAAATGTATAACTGTTGATATGGCGATGCTTTCTGTAAGGAGATGTTAACTGAACTTTTAACTGAAATCTATGGAAGGAGTCTACAGTGTCATTTAGTTGTACAGGATGTTGAAATCTTCAGGACTTTGCATTTTCCAGTTTTCTGGCAACTTGAGCTTCATTTGGTCTTATTGACTTAAAGAGAAAGAAAAAAGAGAGGCTGGAGAAGGGACTATTTATAGTTTTTATAATACAAAAGTACCACGTGATTCTTTTATAAATAATAAAATGTAATTGTTGGAAAAGTGCCTTGGTATAAGAGGAATAAAACACTTCGAGCCATGCTGTTATAGGAAAATAATGAATTTTGTGTTTTAACGAGCCTCCACACCGCGTTGGGTTACAGCTCTCCACCTGTTGATTATTTTGCTGTAAGAACAAACCCATCATATTTTATCTCACTTAATGACTGTGGATTATGATATCACTGTTGCCACAGTGGCATGAATTTTGGAGCTGGAAAGGTCATAAATCAGGTTTCTGAAATAGTCTGGGTGTGGCCATGTGTGCGAGTGGGTGACATTCTCACCTCTTGGCAGACATTTTAGCTGGTTTCTGTCAGCAGACAGCGACTGTAGATCAGGTGCCCAGGACACACATCGCTGTTTTCTTCTAGTCAGGGTCCTAGTGCCCACAATACCTTGGATCCCTGAACACATGGATAGACTCTCCAGTGAATTATTTCCCAGCCACAAATGCTGAAGCCCTCGCAAATGCATGTGGCCTGACCCAAGAGGAGCCAGAGAAGGCAAGGCATTATGTGATAGATCCAGGGCAGTGGCAGTTGCTGGGATATGTGAAGGGGCCTTGGATAGGCCCAATGAGGCACAGTTGACAAGCGAAGTCTTTTCACATACGCAGGAGGCTGGACAGGTAGGGACGGGGGAGAGGGTTTGTACTCCCCACAGCTGGAAAATCAGAACTGCAATGCAGTGCACAACACTGGACACTAACATCACAGCAAGCCCTATACGATATAGAGACAAAAGTTTTGTGTCAGCAGGTAGGTCAGAAAGACAATATAAATAATGTGATTTCAGAGTGTTCATCATGCTCTTTTGAATCCCTTTGGTGTGAAGTTCTTCTGCCAAATATGATCAGTTTCTATTTTACATTTTGTCATTTTAATGTCAGTATGATTTTGCCTTAAACCTTTGAGAAAACTGTCTAAGAATCTGTGAACAACTATATATATATATATATAAAAAAAGATAAATCACAAAATCAAGCACCTTTTTAAATAACCTTTTCTATCATTACACTATAAATGCAATTTGTTTACACGGACAGATACTGTGTATATTTAGGCTTTGAGATTTTGTTGAAAAAAAGAAGTGTAAGATTATTTAAAAGAAAAATATTTTTACATACCTCATACAGCTTTCAAAGCCACGTCAGAGGGAACTCTGTAATACTTGCTCAGAACGTATCATCCAAACACTTTTGCTTGCGACTGAATTTCTTTGACTTTGACTTGAACCCACCTAAGATCAAAGTCTGCACTGTATTGCTGAAGCATATGAACGCACACATGCACACAGATGCTGTTGTAAATAACTTACTGTCAATCACGTGTGCAAGTTAATTTCTTACTATGGTTTTTCTCCATCAAAGCATTTTAAATAAAAAAAAAAACCTATAAGGAAAGGTATCATATTAGTAAATAATCACCACGTTTTTTTTTTTTTAAATACTCAAATGTATTTATTCAATGCAAACATTTTAATGAAAAATTATTTCCCTTTTCAACAGCACCTTCATGTATGCATGTAACACGAGTTAATGACCATTAGTGAAAACGCAGCATGGTCGTCATCTGATCACTTCTTAAAAAGAAAACATCATTCAAATAAATACTACACATGAAGACTACGATCCAAACAAAAATAATAAGTGCCATATTGCACAAAAATATCAAACAACTCAAATACCATAGGTTTTCTATTTTCATCTTATCAAACATATTAGTTAAAGCACACATAAGTTCATATATCACTGACATTATCTTTAAGCTGAAGTGGGTCCAGGCCCATTTTTTTGAAGCACACGTTATGGTTTTAAAATCATATGGCACTGTTAAATAAAGTAAACCTAATTAGGCACTTACAGTACCCATGACATATCAGATCAGATGCAGTAATGCCACATGTCAACCTATGACTGGTGCTAACAGCAGTTAAGCAGATTAAGTGACTTGTGAGTACAGGCTTAAGCTAAATGGCGAACAGGTCATCCCTTTTAACACAGAGCAAACACTCTATATTGCTAATACGTTTCAGTTTCTTGAGGAAGTGAACTGAGATTTGTTTTATAGTGAATCTTGGACAACCGAGCCATATACAGCTGCCAACACACATCTATAGAGGAATATATAAAACACATCAAGTCGCATAAACATCTCAGACACCCTGTGCAGTACCTCACGACCCACAAGGCTGCCTGGATTTTCCATAAGAACTTGTAGGAGTCTGATCGTGTTCCAGAGAAATAATGTGGATTTCATAAAATGTTACAATCAAAAAAAAGATAATACTGCTATTATGAAAAACATCCACCAGAAATCTTCATCAAACCTTCATAAACAACATACTGCATGTAGGAAAAGCTAAAGAGCATTCAGCTTTAAAAACTATAAAAATGCCAAGGTGAATCAATTGTAAATCACTGGCAGCTCTTCGGCCAAGTCGTTACGAAATAAAAAGAAGAGTGTTTGTGTAGGGTGGGGTGTGAACGAGTAACGAGTAATTATAAAAATGAATGTGTGTATGATCAAGACTTAAACAGAGCAAAATCAGAATGCGAGTGTATTTAGGTTTTATGTAATTATGGCTATAGACCAATCTCTATATAACAATTACCATGACTTTATCTTGCAGAGCTGTTATCAATTCCCAAAAACACAGACAGGTGTGTTAGTGTGTGCGTTAGTGTGTGTGTGTGTGTATGAGTCTTGTGGAATTCCCCTCCGCTCAGTGAGCCACTCCGCAGGGGTTGTCCGTGGTCTGGCAGCCCATGTTGGGATATTTGACCTGCACTCTGAACAGGGTCCCATCTGCACACATACAGAGCTTGTACCTCTCTAGGCCTTCGTTGAAATACAGCTCACCCCCCAGAGAGGTGTTGGGGATGCGCGATGGACTAAACATCACAGAGCCATTCAGAATAATGCTGTTCTCCTGTGTATGACATGGTAAACAGGGATTACCTGGTGAGGTTCCACAGAAGGGCCACAGAATTCAGTCATTTATTGAAGATTGTGACACCAAAATGGTTCACCCAATATACATAAACACCTTCAAATTAGTACTGCACTCATAGTAAGGACTCATTGTCTAGATTTCATTTAAAAATGTATATCACTCTCCAATTATTTAATCTTTATTGTTACTCAAAAACACCTGTATGATAGATAAGCCTCCCTGAAGCAGAAGACAGTACTCACAGCTTTGAGCTCAATATCACCACCCATCCTGAACTCAACCGTCTTGCCCATGATGAAGACGCCCTCGTTTCCACGAATGATGGCCTTGCCGTCACCTTTGATCGTGAGATCGGACGACGCATTGCTAGTTATCTATAAAAAGATCACATTTTCACCTTTAATATTCCCTTTATATCAATGGGTGTCTGTGAACTACACACTATATATCCAAAATATGTGGGCACCTGACCAATCACACCCATACGTGTTTGTTGAACATCACATTTCAGATTTATTCCCCCTTTCTGTTATAATAAGCTCCACTCTTCTGTGAAATCTTTCCACTAGATGTTGGAGCGAGGCTGTGGGGATTTGTGTTCATTCAGCTACAAGAGCATTAGTGAGATCAGACACNTCCAACCTTCACACACCATGTCTTCATGGAGCTCGCTTTGTGCACAGGGGCATCGTCATGCTGGAACAGGTTTGGGCTTCCTGGTTCCAGTGAAGGGAAATTGTAAAGCTACAGCATACAGAGACATTTTGTACAATTGTGTGCTTCCAACTTTGCAGCCATGGTTTGGGGAGGAAACACATGCACATATGTACAAAAGAGGAGAACTGATGAATAGCTAAAGAGATGCTTTACCAATACTAAAGGCACAGCAGTGGGCAAAAAAAAAGTTACACACGGCATAAAAATGTCATCAAGAATCATCTAAGAATAAAATCCCAGCAAAATGATTGTTTTCTGCAAACTTATTTGTATCTGGAAATTATTATATTAAGTTAGGTATATTAAGTTAGGTATATTATATGGTATAACTGAAATGTTAGCGTGAGAAAATATTTAATAGTTAATCATTTTTTCCAACCAACATTAGCTCCTGAACCAACACCATCAAAGAATAAAATGTACAGCAAATAAAATTGTAATTCATTAAGAAATATTATCCACTCATTCAGTTTACTTTTGTTCTGCTATATAAATATAAATAATGTTCAACATGAGTCCTGTTCATATATGAATAAAAAGTTAAGTTGGAAAGTATGTGTCAGATATAGAATACTGTGATTAATTTTGGGGAGATGAAATGAAAACCTGATAGAAGAACACTCACCCTTTCAGTGGAGGCTTTCTTCACATTGAGCACTTTGACCTGTTTGGGCAAGTGGAACTCGTGGTTATCAAAGTCTGTGCTGAAGAAGGTGGTTTGTGTGCGTGGGTCAGTGAAGGAAATGCCCAGGTCACTGGTGACAGACGTCTTGTCTTTCTCAACACTTAGCCTGGTGTTCCCTTGTTTAAACACCACCTGAAACAGCCACAAATTCACAGAAAGAAGCACAAAGGGACATGCATGAAATTATAATAATAAAAAAGCTGTACTTAACTAGGGGACTAGTAGCACTTAACTGGCGCTAACTTAGAAAAGTATTAGATGCTGCATGTGACTTGCTAAGGATCAAGGACTAATTGGTAGAAGTCTCATCCACACTCACTGGGTTGTTGTTGCCAGTGATGACGAGGTCCTGGTCCTTCCTCCCTCCCACAGTGCTCTTGTGCAGTGGGTGAACCACCCCCATGTCAGCTTTCTGCTTAAAGCGCAGCAGGCCGCTCTCATGGAACTCCATACTGTCGCAGCCACTAGGGCCGATCCGAATAACTGTCCAGATCACCAGGGTTATCTGACACGCAGTGAGAAAGCAAAAGGGGGCGCCATTAAGACTTCATTCGGAACATCTGCTCATTCATGCCATTATCCAATCAGTCAATCATGTCCAGGCAGGACAATGCACAAAATCATGAAGATGCAGGTCAAGAGCCTGAGATACTGCTCACAGCAAACATCAGAATGGAGAAAAAAAATGCCATCTCACTGACATGGCATGGTTAGTGGTGCTCGGACAGGTTCAGAATCTGCTGATCTCATCCAGAGTTTATACAGAAGTGTGAAAAACAAAATATTAAAATCTAAAAAAAAATAAACTCTTAAGACTCTTGTGATTGGCAGTTTCTTAAAACTCAAACCAGCCGTCTGACCCCAGACATGCATTTTTTCCTCATTATAATGTTTGATGTGAACATTAACTGAAGTGACCTGGATCTGCATGATGATGTTTATTGCACTGCTGCCTCATGATTGGAAAGTGTAAGAATGTGAAAAGTGTAAAAACAGTAACACACTACAGAAATGACAAGTGAACACAAATCTCCTCTTCAAATTCACTCACAATGAGGTTGATGAGTGCAAGCAGGAAGAGCAGGACTATGACGCACACGGCAATGTTGCCTTTTCGACCCCTCAGTCCTGTCTTGTGCAGTCTTTCCTCCTCAATGGGCACATATCCAGCCTTAAAGTTACTGTTGTGTTCCTTACTAACAGTCCTGCGCTCAATGGCCTTCTCCCGCATTGACTTCTTCACCGGACCATTTGAGCTCTCCTACAGGGAGGGAAAGGGAGGACAGTTATTTTGGACACATTTACACGTCTTTTTCTATATTATATGCTTATACACTTTCTCTAACACTCAAAGGTTTGGACAACTACTCATAAAAAGGTTTTCCATTTTCTAGTATTTTAGAATAATAATGACAATTAACAGTATGGAATACACTATATGGCCAAAAGTATGTGGACACCTGACTATCACACACATAAATGCTTAATCCAAAACCATGGAAATTAATACAGAGTTGGTCCTGCCTTTGCTGTTATAACAAGCTCCACTCTTATGGGAAAGCTTTCCACTAGATGTTGGAGCATGGCTGTGGGGATTTGTGTTCATTAGAGCTCACTTTGTGCACAGGGGCATCGTCATGCTGGAACAGGTTTGGGCCTCTTAGTTTCAGTGAAGTGAAATTGTAAAGCTTCGGCATACAGAGACATTTTATACAATTGTGTGCTTGCAACATTGTGGCAACAGTTTGGAGAAGAACAATGTATGGATGTGATGGTCAGGTGTCCACAAACGTCAACAGTCAGACCAAGTGTGAGTACCGCTATAAAAGTAGAACTTTTGGCAGTTTGGTTTTCTGGAGCACTCAGGTGTGTGTATCTACATCATGCCAAAAAGAGAGGACATCAGCCATGACCTCAGAGAAGCATTTGTTGCTGCTTATCATTC
>CM074963.1:2273920-2284670 GCA_037577455.1 Pangasius macronema
ATAGTTAAGTAGCTGAATAAAATTATGGTCTGCAAATTGGTATTTGTTGTTATAAATAAATATAATATTAAATATTCTGCTCTACACCATGCCCAATTCAATCCAACATACGAATATCTAGAGCACTGAACAGATCCAGATAAAGGCATTGCATTACACCAATATAATGTGACCTGATGACAGTAAGCTAACAGCAGATGCTGTAATGACAGTCTGGACACAATAGAGGGCAGTAGAAGTTTATAATGAAACCAGGACCTATGCTCCAGTGTTGGGATGCACAGTTTATTTAATTCCAGCATACTCATGTAATGTAACCCAAGGCATTTAAAAAGCTGATCACATGGGACAGAAAGAAAAAGAAAGCTTGATGAAAGGGTTTCATAATCTTGACAGAATGTTCAAAATGATTTTTACTTGACTGACTTACACAATCTTTTTTTTCTGGTTAAAACCCTGCTGCAAAATCCAGCATGTTCTGACCAGTTACAAGCAGCTAAAACATCGACCTGGCCGCTAAAACAGATACACATGCTTGTCCAGCTGGTAAGTGCTGGTAGATGAAAACAGCTTATGAATTACTGTTAATGCAATACCACAGAAAAGCTGTGATTAAACAGTAATTCAGGAAACTTGAATCATCATCTTTGAATTATAAGGAAACACAGACCTAGTGCATGATTTGAAATCAGGTTTATACATTTCCAAGTGTGATCTGGTTTACAAAGTCCTGGCCCAATCAGCTTGGCCCAGATAGACTACCTCAGGTACCTCAGCCTGTGTTTTGGCAGCTGGTCAGACCAAGCTGGAATTTTCAGCAGAGAAAAACAAAATGGCAACAATATTGAGGGACTAGAGAGTTGAATGAATAGTCTGTCAAGGTGCAGCGAAATGCTGATTTGTGAGTAATGCTGAACGCTAAAATGCTGAAGAGCGAGAGCGAGAGAGAGAGAGAGAGAGAGAGAGAGAGAGAGAAGCAGATGAATGTACATTTCCCATGTGAGACCAAGGATATCTTTTTGGGCAGTGTGAAAAACATGTTTTTCAAACCATGGTTTTACCATGGCTACTATGATTTAACTAGCATTTTACCACATTCACATGTCCAGTGGGTTCCAAAAGTATTCAGACCTTTTCAGTATTTTTTTCAAATATCAAAAACTCAAATATCTCATTTAGACAAGTATTCAGACACTTGGCTAATCTGAGCTTAGGTGCTCCCATTTTGCTTTGATTATCTTGAGATATCTCTAGAATGTGACTGGAGGTCATCAGTGGCACATTCAACTGATTGGACATGATTTAGAAAGGCACATGCCAATGTGTATCAGGTCCAAAAATTCACTAGCTCATGTCAGACCAAAAGTCAAGCCATGAAGTCCAAGGATCAAATTGTGTTGAGACATCTGGGCTAGAGTATAAAACCATTTCTAAAGTTTTTGAATGTTCCCAGGAGCATTCCAGGCTAGAAGAGCCTTGAGGAGGTGAGCAAGAACCCAGGTATGGCTGTGTTCCGCAGAGACAGGATAACCATCTCAAAAATACTAGATCAATCAGGCCTTTATGGCACAGTGGCAAGCTCAAATCCACTCTGATGAGACAAAAATGAAAAATGCCATTCCTACAGTGAAGCATGGTGGTGGTAGCTGTGGGGGTAAAACTCTGCAGCAGGGCCACTGGAGTCACAAGCAATGGTCTGAGTGCCAGATTTTGTGCAACTTCACATAGGTTTAATTTTTTTTTTTAATTGTGAGTGGATACCTTCAAATTATGCTTATTCATTAAAGAAATACACCAAAGGATGAGGCTATTGTATAAATGATTTTCAACAGATTTTTAACCACCTTGGATGAGTGTAGTGTAGTGTCAACTACAATGTGTAAAGTCCTCAGTTTTTTTGTTTTTTTTTAATGTTTAGAGGTGCTTCCAGCCTGATTATTTTATTGCCCTTCTACAAGTGGAGCCAGAAATTCTAAGTTCGAGTGTGAATGTTATATTTCAGTTAGCAAGGACAGGTGCTTACACAACACTCCCTACATTCCCACACTTCGAGACAGAACACAGTAACAATCACTCAGCCTTGGAGGTGTAGGGCCACAGAATAAAAAAACACTGAGTCTGAGAGAAGGAGTGAATGAAGAATAATAGGGAGGATGAATAGGAGAGAAGCAACAAAAACAACATTACGAAATTGCTGCTGAGAAGTTGTAGACTAAAGGAATGATGATGCACACAAGAACATCAGCATGAACATGGCTTTCTGTTCATAAACACACAGGTTGTGTGGTAACTAATGGAGAGCGTCTACTACAGAGCCTGTATTAAACTTACTAGACTTTGTTTTACCTTTCTGCTTTTGTAGCACTACAATTACAGAATTGAATACAAACCAACAAACAAATAATTAAATATATATATAGACTTAAGAACACATACTACAGATATGCAAGAAAACAGCAAAGCAACAACAGAAGAATGATCAAATTTCAGGGGAAGCAGATTACTAGGAATCTAATGCGGTATCCTTGACAGCAGCATTCAGTCACTCAGGTATGCATTTTTACCTCACGAGTGATGCAATCTGTGTGTCTCTCTCGCTGTCTCTCTCTCACACACAGACACACAGACACACAGACACACACACACACTCACCTGTGTATCTTATGTACATCTATATGATTAAAAACATCCACCACTATAGTTGGCATGTCTGTGTCAAAATATCCCTGTCTGTCAGGTTTCCAAGACAAATTGTAAAATGCTTAGAGAATTCATACACAGCAGAACTTTGCTGTCGTTGTGATTGTTGTCATGAGCTGCATCTCAAATCCAAAGAAGACTGTTACAGGAAACAGAACTGTATTCTAACATCTGTTCACAACAAACTGTTCTAACACAAAAACCCTCTTTATAGTCAGAGCAATATATAATTTGTGCATAGAGTGTTGTGGTGAACTGGAATGTTTGGATGCTGTCGCTCCCCCACTCTCATGCATCCACTCAGGTTTGTTGATGGTGGAGTGGCCTCTTTATGTCCCAGGGAGCTCTCATGTCTGTATTACCTTCTGGCTCTCCCTTTTAGTTATGCTGTCACTTGCTGGAGTCCCTGCTTGCTCTCTGCATGCAAAACCATTATGGGACAAATAGCATACCTAACAATCTCCCCCTCTCTCTCGCTCTCAGTCTCTCTCTCCGTTGAGCTACACATGCTACTCCTGAAATGCCAGTGATCCTGACCCCTTCTGCTCTCCGGACCTGCCTGATCCATCCTGATGCCCTACTTCTGGTTGGAGCTCTCATCAATTGAGATTGCTCACTGCTGCTGGGGGTGGCCCCAAGATCAGTGGGATTGCTGAGGATGGTGCCACTTGGGGGCTGTGAAGATGGCCTGTGCATCTCATATGGGGAGTCGTACTGTGACTGTGATTGCTGAGGTGGTTTTGGGGCTGTGATTACTGTGCTGGCTTTGGGGCTGCGATTACTGTGGTGGCTTTGGGGCTGTGATTGCTGTGCTGGCTTTGGGGCTGTGATTGCTGTGCTGGCTTTGGGGCTGTGATTGCTGTGGTGGCTTTGGGGCTGTGATTGTTGTGGTGGTTTTGGGGCTGTGATTGCTGTGCTGGCTTTGGGGCTGTGATTACTGTGCTGGCTTTGGGGCTGTGATTGCTTTGGTGGCTTTGGGGCTGTGATTACTGTGGTGGCTTTGGGGCTGTGATTGCTGTGGTGGTTTTGGGGCTGCGGTTGCCGCAAGCAGTTTTGCACTCAGGTCTCACTGGACAGTGGATAGGTTCAACAAACCAGACTTCATGTGAAAACTAATGAGTTTACTGGTTGCATAATTGCACTATTTGTCCATGTAGTACACAGTTATAGAGGGGAATTATTTATAATTGCACTATTTGTTATCATCTAGATGAAGATGGGTTCCCTTTTGAGTCTGGTTCCTCTCAAGGTTTCTTCCTCATATTGTTTCCTCACCACTGTTGCCTCTGGCATTAGGGATAAATTCATACATTTACAATTTATATCTTGAATGTATTTATTTATGTTAAGCTTCTTTGTGACAATGTCCAGTGTTAAGAGCACTATGCAAATAAAATTGAATTTAATTTCTTTTGGAAATTTTGTAAATCAAGCGACTCCATGTGACATAGTGACCCACACATTGACTGTGACAAGATATGTGTGTGTGTGTGTGTGTGTGTGTGTGTGTGTTGGGGCATAGCTCATAGTTGTCATCAAGTTGTTAACATGCCTTTGTTATCAAGTCTCAATAATACTCAAATTCAGCTATGCCCAATTAAAAAGATCCAACAATACAGACAGTAATGATGAGAAACAGACAAAAAATTTTTTAACCAACTTCCTTTAATCATTTATATTTCTTTTAAGACATGTCTTCTCTTCAGTACTCTTTTTAAAGCCTTGGAATTACAGCCCCACTTAAGATTAAAAATATATATTTTGTCCTGTCTGATATTCTGCATCTTTTTTGTGCAGTTCCATCTCACATGAATAAAACAGTATTTTTTCTTTGTTCCAGTTTAAAAGGTATGTGTGTGTGTGTGTGTGTGTGTGTGTGTGTGTGTGTGTGTGTGTGTGTGTGTCCTGGGATTCAGCACATGTCAGAGTTATCTTTGATGAGTATCTGAGAAAATGGAACATTTTCACATGTATGATAAATGAGGCTTCATTATTTCACATTATACGAATGTGTTAGACAGAACTGTATATATATTACACAGTCTCTTTCTCATACACTTTTGAGAATTGTCTCTCTTTTAGTTAGATTTGTTGAAGCAGAGGACTGATTCGTGATTTGTTTCTCTGCGAGTGCCAATTGCAGACTGACGCAGTCTGGTCACGAATGTCAAGGATATTTTCATCTGGCAAACAATTTCTGAGTAGTCCATCTAAACTTCTGTCATCACATCTGTAGTGCTTTTAATTACAAGTTATTCATTCAAAAATAATTTAGAGTACACAGTAGTTGAGGAGTAAAACAAAATGCACTAAAAACAAACATCTGACTGGTGAGAAAGGGGTAACAAAATATTACAGGGACATACAGTACATATCTTAGGCATAATAGCACCTACATAAAATACTGACAATATAGAAATTCACTTCCTTGCAGTCACACCATAGGGAAACAAAGGCAGGGAGAATAAGGGGGTAAAGGTTGGCCTTTGGAGCAAAAAGGCTCTTATGTTATGTTATTTAAACAAACTTTTTTTCCCCCCAAAAACAACATATTTTTGGTTCTACTTCCTTGCATCGTGGACCACCAGGGTACATTCCTTTAGGAACCACTTTCCCCATTTACTCGTTTTTAGCCAAGTACTAAAAGCAAAATCATTTTCTTGTGCCAGTGACCTCATGTGTGAAGCTTATAATATGCCCCTGGCACATCATACTCAATCTTTTTCACATTCCTGTCTTGCCAAGGAAGCAGAACAAGTGGATTCAAGATGGTAAGATGCGCTCTTAAATCCTAGTAAAAGATAGCATATTATTGTTATGGTAAAATCTGCAACCGTCAATGAGTGTATGTTATGTCAGGTGACGCTAACTTTAGTGCTGTGAACAGTGAGAAATTAAGATCATAACATGTTTAGCTCATAAATTCTAACGAGTGAATTGTTGAACTTCAACCTTGTCCAATTTCTTAATCTCCTGTATTTCGAGGCATAATGGTGAGTTATTTATCCCACCAAGCACCAATGGAGTTGGATGATGGACATGACCAAAGCCTTGCCCTAATTGCAGCATAATGCCAAATGTGTCTCAGGAACCTTGTAGGCTATGAAATAACTACTGCAACTGATGTGACGGCAAGGCACATTAAAAAAAGGAAGACAAGCTCCTCTGTGGTGCGTTCAAAGGAAGAAAAGCAGGAGACAGATAGTTCGACTGCTCAGGCCCATGGAGAAAGGAGTCAATCTAGAGCCCCTTGCAATGCCCCCATGTCCAGGGAAGGCTATTAAGTGCCAGTTGGCGTGTCACTGATCAGCTTTTTGTGTGCTTTGGGGAGTAAAATAAAAGGGCCTTGCTGGCTAAAGGCTTCTTACTCCATTGGTTAAAAGAAATGTATATGTTGGCATAATTGAAAGCAGACCATTCTTTCATTTAATGCAAATCGATCTGCGCTATATCCACCTTCTGGGTGGCACTAAGAGGACTGACATTTGTAAAGAGGTGACATGGAATTCAACACCCACAATTTTGGGACATTTGGGACATTGAGTGAATCTCACATTTACTACCGACTTTACCCAGAGCAACAAAAGTGCTTAGTAATCTTGATCATAAGCATATCTCCATCCTCACCTCCAAGAGAAGGATGTAGCAGTACCTTGAGTGATACTCATCAACGATAAGAGTACAGTACAAATGGACTGAGTGATTCTCATCATCAATAGAGCAGCATCAGAACTACAGTGACTCTTATCCTCAGCAGAAACAGAATCAGCACTCAAGTGGTTCTTATTCTCAAATAAGATCAGTATCGGCACAAATAAGGCTCTGCATCATCCTCAAGATGGAGCAATATCGACACTTTGAGCAGTCATTAGTCCCCACAGAAATAGGTATCAGCACTTATTGTAAGTGTTTTCCGGAATAGGCATCACAAAGTGTTACAAACCCTCAGATAGGAAGCCAGCGAATAGGGAAACTTTACTAGTTCTGAAAGGAAATTACGCTGGCAGTCCAACATTCATAAATTTAGATTTATATATTTAATTTAATCTAAATTTATATATAAATTTAGAATCAGCCTGATTCTGAGAATAAGATTATTTAAGATGGCTACAAATGACTAAAATGATTTAAAAAAAAAATCATTTAAAAAAATCCATGAATGTTCCTAAATATTATTCACTCTTGACTGTTTTCAAACCACAAACTACCTCAAAACTGTGCAATGAGAACTCTTAAAAACATCTTGATGTTTAAGATGAAAACATCTTAAAACCCTCTCAAAGATTTCTATATGGTATACTGTAGCAGGACATGGTTTCTTTTTCTGAAGCCCCAGGGGAACAAATCTGTTTGCTTTCTAGGTTAATGCTGTTCTCCAAGACACACATGAATGAGAATGAATAACTGGTGACCTTAAATTGTCTATATAACATGGGGGGAGCTGCACGAGCTTTACCCCCACTAATCACTAGACTGTCACTGCTCACAATTCTTTTTGCAAAATTAAGAGTTCTCTCTTGAACGTTTAGTATAGTTTGCATTTTATACTATTTCTGCGGTCCATTCTGAAGTAATGAGCCCTATGCAGGACACTTTGAGGGGGACCACCTTCAGTAGCCACTGACAGGGTATGGACTGTAGACACCTGACCATCACACCCACATGTGCTTGTTGAACATCCCATTCCAGATCTATTCCCCTTTGCTGTTATAAGAAGCTCCACTCTTCTGGGAAGCTTTCCACTAGATGTTGGAGCGTGGCTGTGGGGATTTGTGTTCATTCAGCTACAAGNGTGTGTGTCCAACTTTGTGGTAAAAGTCTGGGGAAGAACCATATCTGGGTGCGATGTTCAGGTGTCCACAAACTTTTGGCCATCAGCCAGTACAGAGAGTGTGCAGTCAACCAGTGTATCAGCAGAAAATGTTCAGTTTATGAGCACATTTCAGTATGAATTTTTTTAAATTAACTTGTATGTTGATTTTAATGCAAGATCAAATTTATGAAATTTTGATTTGAACTTTGTTTTTTAATAAATGAAGCTCCAGATATTCAGCGCTCCCAGACTGCTGTAAGTCCTCAATTCCCATACAACATCCTTTACCTTATTAATATTCCATCAGATTTCAATGGTACTTATTAAATCTTTAACAAGTAGAGTGAGAATACTGTATGAGGTCAGAAATTAAACATGAAAACACACACAGACAAATCAAGGTGCAAATCAGGAATTATTAATTATAGCACAAGTCTGACATTATTGTCCATGGTTTAACAAAAAAGCATAAGAGCATGGAAAGGAATGTTAACCATTTCCCTACACTTCTACCTTGTTGAGCTCACGTCATTATAGACAAAGTCAAATTCAGTCAGAGATAAGCTTGTCATGCAAAATATTTCTCTCAATCAACTAGGCCTTCAATTGTTTTCTCTCTAAAGCCATAGACTCTCCTCATGAGTACACATCAGAAAATTCCTTTGAAAAATGCCCTTCATATTTTCTAATGAGATAAATTGTGCGTTTCTACTTGAGGGTCCATAGCAGCCATCATGAGTATGTGGAATTGAACTCATTACAAGATGTAGTCAAGAGTGTTAATGCTGAACTAGGATCAGCTTCTGAAACTGTTCCGAATCACAATTAGTAATGTCTCTTTGTCTTGACTAGAGTCTATTCGGAATTTTTCATGGTTTATGTCTGAAATAGTACATTATTATTATTAAGAAAACATAAGACTGTTATTTCATATCAGTGAAATACTTGAGAAGTGTGCAAGCTGGCAGAGTGGAAGCTGCATTGCACTCCGGACAAATGCCTGCAGGATTTTGTTGAAATTAGTTACAGCCGCTTCAACTGGCCCAAGCCAGTGAAACCACTGGACCTATGCAGAGATCTGGGGCCACAGTAGCTCAAAGTAAGAGCTTTAAACTGACCTTCCTCTGTATAAGAGGGAAACGTGAATATGAATGCAGGGAAAAGGTGATCAGTGCTCCAGATACTATAAGCATCAGCATAAATATCTCTACATTTACTACATCTTTAACCTGTAAGCAGACTTCTATGCGTAATTCAAATCTGAATTGAACTAGTTTGCTCTGAAACATGGAACACAATGGCGGTTGGATAACGGCTGTGTTACGTACAGAAAAGATGAGGCAATAACAGAGCTATAGCCTTGAATCCTGGCTATACAGGAGGATCATTGTGAGTTTAAACATAGCTTTCGACGGATAAAGGTCTTTCTGCCTGTCATAGTCTGCTGCTGATGTAAGGCAGGAAGGACGCTGATGACCTGAGGTATCCGTGGCCTGGTGACTATCATGCAGATTTAGATAGAGAGTATAGCAGCAATGGCCCATTATCTCTCTCGGAGGTGTCAATTAGGGCTTAAGGGAAAATAATCAGACTGGACTAGACAATTGTCTTAAATATACCTGAACATACTTAAAACCTTTACCTTTGTCCTGGTCCAGACAAATGCACTCACCAGACACTGTATCTGAAACACTCCTCATTAATTACTCTTATTCCTATAATGCTCCACGATGCAGCGAACGCACGGATGGTAACTAAGCCCCTATAGCAAACTGAGGGGAAATAAAAAGATCCTTCGCTTTGGTAAAAATAAAAAGTTCATGATTTCTTAGTCAGCCAGATAACTTAGGACTTTTGGCTTAACTGTCCAATAGGATAAGAGGTAACAAACATTCATTCATTGTTGGCTTCATTTCGATAATTCGCTGGAAAATTCTTTGTGAGAAATCAGATTTGGAGGACTGAACATACACATATAATACACGAACGTATAAATTAAAATATCCTGTTCATACACACATCTGTGCCAGGGAAACCACACTGAGAAGAGAAGAACCCTAAAACGTTGCAAAAAGTGAAGGCCTCTCACTGAACGAGGACTCAGATTTGGGAGTGGACGATTCCCAAAGTTCCTGATGGCTAGATGTTGATCTTATACGGATTCGATTCCTTCCTTTCAAGGTCCTGACAAGAGTGATGTCATTCACTATGTTGTTCTTTTGCTGTTTTCGTAGTGTTTGTCACTAAGTATTTTGATGCTTTTTGTTCATAAAGTGCCTTCCATATGCAGGTGACTGACTGAGGGTCAGTTTTGATGCATCCCCCCACCCCCACCCCCACCCCCACCCCCACCCCAACACACAGTCCCCCCCTCAGAGTGCAGTGATGATGAAGAGGAGGGGATTCTGGGAAATGTAGCATTGGCAAAAATGAGGTCAGGGTGCTATTGGCACAGCTTTCAGAAATGACTCCTGAGTGCGAGTGTGTGAGAGTGGGCTGTGGACTGCTTGGTGTTACTGACTGAACTACATTTCTTCCGTTTTGTTCCCCAATTTCCAACCTTTGCTCTTTTTTGCTCTTCATTCATCGTCTGATCCTGTCACTCTCTGGACTGATAAAAAAGGATGTATCCCGACTCAGAGTTCTTAGAGATGTCAGAAGTCAAACCGTAGAACTCCTCTATTGCCTGTGCATCAATTTTCTGTGTGGGAGAAAGGAAGAAACAGTCAATTACAAACATATCTATTTGGCAAAGTTCCTCCAGATGTAATAAACAAATGCATAAACACACCTCCACGATGTCATCATCAAACAGCAGCCAGAAGCCATGACTCTTCACTATCGTTATGTAGTGTCCTCTGTTTGGCCCACTGTCACAAGACAATGCACAAGAAGGTGATGTGTATACTGTAAGGCAACAGTATTAGTATAGGCAGTATATCTAAAAGCCTTTCTAAACCAAAACTGTATGCTATATAAGGAATAACATGCCGTGAGGTTATATGAAAATAATATGGACCTGGAGGGGTATGATGCAGCACGTCACGAAGTGTACCACCCCAAAATGTATCATTTCTGTATAAAGGCGTGGTCTGAAGTGTGTTGTTCCACTCATACCACAGCAATTTGCCAATGATAACAATGTTTAATTTATTAATGAATGACAGGTCATGCACTTTAGGTTTTAGTTAAATGCTGTCGAACGCCTGAGAGACAAGTTAGTTCCTGTTATCAGTT
>CM074963.1:2284770-2297657 GCA_037577455.1 Pangasius macronema
ATGACAGGTCATGCACTTTAGGTTTTAGTTAAATGCTGTCGAACGCCTGAGAGACAAGTTAGTTCCTGTTATCAGTTTCGTTATAGCCACGATAAATAGCTGTTCCATGAACAACTCTCACTCTCTCGACTCCTTCCATAAATGTTACATAAATGTCTCCTAACAAAAAGCTGTTACTATAGAAACATTAATGTATTAGAATGAGGGCATTAATATTAACCTTTTGAACTACTGTCCGAGCCATGATCAGATAATGCACACCATCTGACCAATCAAATTTGAGAATTCAACCACGCTGTGGTATAAAGGAAGAACATCAACAACAACATAAGATGTTGGTGTTTCAGGGGGATTCTGATGTTTGGTAAGAGTTTGTGTAACCATTGTGTTGTTGCACTCTCGCACCTGCCACAGTGTACCACCACAGCCACAAGGTCATACATGCGGTCGAGGTTGACGGCGTCGGCGGACGTGTTGAAAAGGCGCAGCTCGAGAGGAAAGACCACACGGTAGCTCAGCTTTGTGTAGCGCTGCAACTGCTCCATGTACTTAAAGCGTTTCAGGTGCAGGGCCAAGATCATGGGCAACTTCTTCACTCGCATGCTGGAGACACCACACACACACACACTTAGGATAAACAAAAATGTTTCATCATATATAATTTTTCTAAAAAAATCTAATTTTGTTGTTGCCAATTCCTGCACACTGCACAAAAGCTAACACTATCCCAATATCCTTTGCTACTTTACTTTATATATTATAAAGACACAATCACACTTTTGCCTATCTATTAGTGGCATCATCACATGTTCATGCATGCGATCACAGAATCAACCATTCATAGATGCAAATGAAATCATAAGTAAGTGCAGCGTAAAATGCAGGATAAACCCACTGACCGTTTCTGGGCCTCTTGCTTGCTGCAGCAGGTTTCACAGTAGTACTTATACTCACTGCACAGTGTCTCCGTGTTACTGAAGTCCCTGTACACACAGGCACGTCAAATCAGAACCACTCCAACAGAGAAATATCTCCTCAGTGAAACCTCAGAGACAGTGTAGCTCTCGGTTATCTCTCGCTTGCGTGTTCCCGGGTTGAGGTAAATACCTGAGACAATGTGTTATTGAAGTGTTTTGCTCGACATCCACAGACAAATCCAGGAAGTCTTCATCTTTACTGCTTACCTGTAATTGACAAAAACAGATCATTCTGGTGTGTGTGTGTGTGTGTGTGTTCCATTCACGTAAATCTATTCTAGACCTCCAATTCCCTATTATATTGTCAAATTTGTTAGCATCAGCTCACTTTATTAATATCAGTCCTGTACAGCATTCGACTAAAGGTTGTAACTTTCAACCTCCGACTACAAAAAAACCCCAAAAAATACAAACAAAACAAAAGTCCCCTCAGCTCGGAAACTCAGCACAATCTCCTCGAAGCCGAGTTCAAGCAAGTGATGTCAAATCAACGTGGCCGCTCACAGCATCAACAATAAACACAGCAGCACTTCTTACCTTTAAATGAGTTATACTGTATGTACAATTATTTGGATTAGACCAATCAACATACAGACATGTCCGCTTGTTAAATCAATAACACTGGCTATACGTTTCACTGTGTTTTCCCCTCATTTTGTAGCTCGAATGCATGTAGGTCAGAAATGACATGATTCCGAGCTCTGAGGTAAGTCTAATGCAGCATAATTATCTGTGAAAAGCGCTACTCAAAAACTGGTTGTTATGCTACTATATATATTTCCTGTACTGTTCCAGTCAAATTAACCTGATTTTCTAATATCTTCTATCATAACTGTGCTTTTCTCTCATCTGACTGGCATCTTTGTCCAGACTATGCATCTGAACATGTAAACCTAACATCTGGTTTAGTTGACTTTTCAGCAGCGTGTTCAAATTATTCTTAATCCAGCCATAGAAAATGAACGGGCCAGAAAATAAGACAATGCAAAATAAAACCTTTCTCTCTATATCTCTCACATCTCTCACATTTCCAAAGCTGGAATTTTTTGGGGCTTGTTTCAGGTTTTTTTTTTTTTTTTTTTTGTGAAATTTCTGAAATGTAGAAATTTTCTCAGAGACCTGGCAATCCTGGTTATAATTCTGACCTCTGCTTTGCACCCCAAGGGATGTAAAAACCAGCAACATGTGCAAGAAATGCAGCGAATACGTCTGGCACATGTCACTGTGACTCCACCTTACACACACAAACGGGCCTGACTGAACTGGTTAAGTCTGGAAATGAAAGAGTGGATTTTATTTTTTTTTGTTTTTACTCTGTAGCACTGTTCATTTTGCCCCATAGTGTGACTGAATCTGTGCAGTTTGCAAAGGAAGTGAGGTTTTGAGTTTGAGTTTTTAAGTTTTTAACATGATTAATTTTGTAATGTAAAAAAAGTATCTTGGCTAAACAATAACACTGTGGTCTAGCAGTCTTGACTCTGGTCTACAAACAAAACACAAATTCTGCTTATTTTACCCAAAAAGGTGTAGGAGTGGTTTGATTTCATGTAAGTGAGGTTAACGTGTTTAAAATTCCAAAAAGGAATGTAAATCTACTGATAATGACTAGAAATGCTTTAAAAGATGTAATGCAACAAAACAGGTGATAGTAAATATTTCAAAAATGGTGTATAAACAGGTTTAAGGGCCCCGGTCAATTCTGAACAAAAATACCAAAGATGGAAGTCTGACACGTTATTGTATATATTCTTTTACAGTTCCAGAAATTCAAAGTCTTAAACAGTCAAGCTTATTTAACACACAGGGAAATGACTGCGTGTCCCTGCGCCGCATCTCAGAACGTGAACGTGAGGGTAGGAAAGGCTAAAGCTGAAGACAAAGGAGAAAGAAAAAAAACCGAGTGCTTATTTTTAGGCATCCTTTCACTGACTAAGGTAAAATAAATATATTCCCAGACTGAGTTCCAACTTTCCATGATGCCCTCAGATGCCAGAAACAATACAACGCTAAAGATGAAGCTCTCACCGTCTCGCAGTTGAGGCAGCGCGTCTCATTGGTCAGCGTACCCTGGAAGATGTCGTGCACCCAGGTGGACTCGGTCTTGTTCTCCGTCTCAGTTTCGGCAGTGACGGTGCTTCCGTTGTTCTTCAGCCTGCCGTTTTGTTTCTCCTGTTTCTTCTCCTCCTGCAGGATGTCTGCCACCGTGTTCAGCAGGTAGTTGAGGAACTCATGAGCATCCTGCTGCATGTAGTTATCAAACAGGTCTGTAGGGAGAGACAGAGAGCAGTGCAGCGACACACGTTTTAACAACTTCAAAATGGTTATCCACATAACATACGTTATTATATTATATTATGTGCATGTACATGTAAGCTCTGCGAGTACATGGTGATTGAAAAACGTGTTAACACTTACTGACAATATTTTTCTTTACCGTACAGTTGTTATATTCTCTTTGGCGTAAAGACAAAAAGGTCATAATTAGTAACCAAAACACCTTGTGTTATAATGTTACAGTATTTCCACTACAGCATTGTAGAGTCATCAGTGTTAAAACTGGAGTCACCCTGTGTGTGTGTGTGTGTGTGTGTGTGTGTGTGTGTGTGTGTAGTCATCTGACTGATTCTTCTCTGACAGAGGCCAGTATTATTCATTTACTGAGAGAGATCCAGAGAAGGAGCAGAACAAGTATCTTTTCATACCCCTCACACACACACACACACACACACACACACACACACACCACCTGTTCCACATTCCACAGATACACCATATTACACAAAGGCTTACTGTTTGTATGCAAAGGTCAGGTGCAAATTCATTACTAGGACATCTACAGACATACCGTTAAAGCCATCCTGGCTCCTTTCTTATGTCTTTACACATAATTTTTCTACACAAAACAATGCATGTACATACATTTTACTTAGTATAATCACATCACTATTATCACTAATCACTAATATACATCACTCAGTACAATATCTGTCCATATTGTTAATTTTTTTTTGTTCAGAGAAGCAGGTTTGATTTTCACTAGTGCTGGGATCTGGGCTCACACCAGCATCATGGATCCAGGAGTACGAGTGTTAACCTGTGATTACGTTTGCACTGTGTATAATTGAATCATGTGGCAATAGGGAAATTACAGCCTTGGCTTCCACATGCACTTCTGTCTGCTAGAGCTGGCCCTTGTGTAATTGCAACCTTCTATAAGATAACCCTACTATTAGCTCCAAATGTGCACTTTACATCGAAAGTGTTTTCAATTTTCCGTCTCACTGAATGTTTCGACTTACACCAACTCCACGAGACGCGCATTCCATAGCCGTCCTGCTGCGTCTTTGTATGCTTCACGCTTGTAAATGCAACATGTCCAGATGGAAACGTTACTCATAATGCCAAGATGGCATTGTCCAGTGTAAACACACATGCTGTGGGGAACCAGAATAAACACCTCAGCTGTTTATTCGCTGTCCCGCTGTCTCAGGTGTCTCAGTGAGCTGTGTTGTAATTACAGCAGGCCAACTCTGAGAGAACGCCAAAGTTCTGTTGACACTGGCATTCACCTTCTTGATAAAAGAGATTCCCTTCAGTTAATCCCATATGTTGTAGATATCAAACCTCTCAGAAAAAGAACAACTACTGATGGTACAAACAGGGACAAAATCATTATATACAGTGGATATTAAAAAAGTCTACACACCCATGTTAAAATTGCAGGGTTTTGTGATGTGAAACAAACAAACAAAAAAAAGAAACAAATCACAAGTCAGATCTTGTTCCACCTTTAATGTAATACAGCAACAACAAAATTCAAGTGAAAAACAAGATCAGGGCTCAGACTGGGCCATTCCTAAAAGTTGATCTTCTTCTGAAACCATCCGTCTGTTGACTTGGATTTGTGCTTTGGGTTTTTATCATGCTGGAAGGTCTAACAGATGCCTGCACGTTTTGTGCCAAAACAGATTGGTATTAGGAGCTATCCATGATTCCCTCTATCTTGACTAGAGCCCCAGTCCCAGCTGACGAGAAGCAGCCCAATAGCATGATGCTGCCACCACCATGCTTCACCATGGGTATGGTGTTCTTTAGGTGATGAGCTGTCTTGTTTTTGTATCACATACAGTACTGTGCAAAAGCCTTAGGCACATGCAAAGAACTCATGAAATTAAACATTTCTACATTACAAAATACTATATAGTGCTGTAACCAGAAATAAACTAAACAAAGCCAATATCTGGTGTTACAAACATTTGCTTTTCTTTTTTTTTTTTGGTTTAATTAGCATTCTCAAATACAATTTGTGCAGTTTTATAAGGAAAGGAGCTTTTCTGAGCATCTTGGAGAATCTTCCACAGCTCTTCTGGAGACTCTGGCTGTCACACTTGCTTCTGTTTATTGCACCAAAACCCAGCAGCCTTCTTTATGTTTTTGTCTGAACAATGGTCTGTTATGTAATATGCTACTTTCTTTATTGACATGCAAACTTTTTTTGCAACATTATTATTATTTTTTGATAGAAAAGTATTGTGTGAACATCTAAATGTTTTTGTATGGACTCAATAGGGCAGAAGTCATAAAATAAACATCTATTACAAAATGAGTTATAGTGGGTTTAGGACTTTTGCACAGTACTGTACATCTTTTAGACTTATGCCCACAAAATGTCTACCTTGGTCTCAGAAGACCATAACACATCTTTCCACATGGCTTGGGGTTGGATGTTTGTGTGTTTGTGAGTGTTTTCTTTTTCTTCATGGGTTAGAGCTTCTGTCTAGCCACCCTACCCCATAGCCCAGACATGTGAAGAATATGAGAGACTGTTATCACATGCATGGAGTGAGCAGTACTTGTCCGATATTCCTGCAACACCTTTAATGTTGCTGTAGGTCTCTTGACAGCCTCCTTGATCACTTTTCTTCTTGTCATAATGTCTTTGGAGGGATGTCCTGTTCTTGGGAATAACACTGTGAAGCTCCATTTTCTCTGTTTGTTGAGAATGGTACATCTAATATCTTAGAAATTTCTGTACCCATCTTCTAATAGATACATTTCAACAATGAGATACCGTACATGCTAAGTAAACTCTTTATGGACCATGGCTTCAGCAGTCAGATGAAAGCAACAAAGTGTCAACGATATCCTACAGAAACAGTGATCTTTATTCAGGGTTAATCACAGTTACTTCAGTGATGACATGTTTGTGATAATTACTACTGAACATGTGTTTGAATGTGATGGTTATTTCTGAGCTGAGTCACATGCCTCAGTATAAAAGCATGTACACACTTACACAACCAGGTTACTTTTAAAATTAAGGACTTTTCCCCTAAAATGTTTCTACTTTTATGATTTATCTTGGTTTTACTTTTTTTTTACGTTACAAAAACCTGCAGTTCGAACAGGGGTGTGCAGACTCTTTATATCCACTGGCGGAGTATTGCTGTTCAGTTTACTGGCACTCAATTTGTAAGCATTTTAAAAACATTTGAGGAGATATGAGAGCGCATCTCAACTTTCAGTGTCTGTGACAGATACGTTGGCTTCCTCACCATTTTCTTTTCTCAGGCGAGAGATGAACTTCTTAGGCGGGATGACTCCCACCTTCTTTTTCTGGGTGGCAATGCTGTGGAAAAGGTCAGCCAGGCAGGTCAGCAGGTTCTCCTTCTTCTTCTGTTGTGCCTTGTAGGCCAGCACGCTCTCCCTGAATGGCCTGCAGAAATACAGTGCCTGGAGCACCGAGTTACAGTAGCACGTGTTCCCAAACTGCAAAAGGAGAGAGAGAGAGAGAGAAAGAAATGCATACCGTATTTTTAGATCATCTTTGTGCTTTCAGTGAAAAGAACTAAATCTGTAATGCAATCACAGCTAAGGGAACAAAGAGGCAGGAAGAGAGTCGGACATAATCTTCTGCTTCAAAACAAGGGGTTAAACCAGTACATTTTGGCAGTCTTGTAGGGGACAAATTCGGATCAATAGCCAATCATCTGTTATTATTAAATAAGGACAAGACTTTCTATTCCAGAAGAAATCATGAGCTGCTCTAATTGACAAACAATGCAATGTGGAACAGTAGTCACTGTTGGCTTGGTTTCAGAGACTGGATGGGGTTTCTGAGAGCTGGTGAAATTCTACTGATTACTACAGTTCTCTTGCAAACAAATGCATGTGCAATAATACAAGTGGTGATTATGTTCATAAAATGCACATGAAATTTTAGTACACCATTGTTTTCTTTAGATAAACCAACTATCTTGCTACAGCAAATGTCTTTCTCTAGAGTAAAACTAGACATAATCCATGACTACCGAACTTACCAACCCAACATTGTCAACTTTCAAATCTGCTATAGAAGTGGTTTGCAATTTCTAAGGGTGCTTTCTCTTATGCAGATTTTAGTCTATTTGAATTGAACCCTAGTGCGTATCCCTTATCAGTGTAGTTCGTTTGTGCAGGTGAGAACACAGCGGACCAAAAACAAGCAGTGCAACTGAACTCGATGTAGGATCTGAAGCAAACAGGCAAAGAAAGCAAAGAAGCCATAAAGCTAGGAATCCTGCTCCCAAACTTTGCAGATCCCAGTTATTTACTGCTTGTTCACTGACTGCTGGATTTCAACTGTCCTGTGTTGCCTTCCAAATATTTGGACAAACAAACAAAAAGAGAAAATAACCAGAGAATGCGATACAGAAAAAGTATCATGATTTGATTCGATTTATGATACTAGCTTCATGATTTCAATTTGATTCTCAGAATATTTTGAACAAAATTTAAATGAACAAAAATTATGACTGAAAAGACTCCTTTTTTATTTCTGTACAATAAACAACACAAAACACAGTGTGCATTTTAAAACTAAATAAATAAAAAGTTTAATATTGTAAATGAAATGTACTACAGGTTCAAAACATATCTTAAAAATAAATAAATAAAATTATAAAGTACCCCAAAATCTTTTATTGAATAAACAAAGTGTCTGAACTAGGGAAAATGATCAACTAAAACATAATGAGCTCAGCAGCAGAAACAGAGCTCCAAAGTCGGCTAAATTGCCTGATTTCCAGAGTCTTTGATGTTGTTGGAAAGCTACTGAAGAGCTCTTTTAAACCGTTATAACATGGTAATGTAACCGTGAATTATACTGTATATCCAAGTATTTACTTTAGATCAAACAACATACAGATATATTCACTTGTTGAATCTATAACACTGACTACTTCCAATTTTAACAGTTAGCTTTTGCTAACAATAGATTACAAGGAGGCGTCCATGGTTTTTTCGTAAATTTAACGTGGAAATATCTTTACCAACTTGGTTTGTGTGATAGAAAAATGGCTATTGTTAGATATTTTCCTATATCGTCTACATTTACGTCACTAAGGTTGGAGCCAGGAGCTACTAGTGGTGCGCTGTAACAAAAACAAAAACAAGCGTGGAGGTGTGTGACACAGAGCGAAACTCCCCGCAACACTCCGACACAGAACAGGCATCAGCTCATCAGCTTTTTATGTTCTCATTTCTTATAGTTCTCTTCAATGTCACTTCTATATAAAAGGAGAAAAGAAAAAGTGCCTTTATCAATTATCGAAAAGCAGGCATGAATGCATGCAGTTATTTTGTATAGATTTTCATCAATTTTAGAGAAAGCATCATATATCGTGATATATACCATTTCAAGATATGAAATCATCCATATTGTGATACAAGATTTTGTCCATATCGCCCAGCCCTAATACTGACTGTAAGATTACTATAAACATTGCCAATAAATGACTGTTATCCAATTGTATACTACAATGCTGTTGAATTCTTCAGTCCGACTGGTCAGAAGATGTTCTGTGACATTTGATTTTTCTCTTCTTAGCGATTAACTGAATATTCAATTCAATTCAATTCAATTTTATTTGTATAGCGCTTTTAACAATGTACATTGTCACAAAGCAGCTTTACAGAAATAAATGGATTCACAAAAATTATTCTGTAAATATGCAAATTTATCCCTAATGAGCAAGCCAGCTATCTGTTCATTAACTCTGATGTATATTCAAACATTAAATTTAGGCAGAAGGCAAATCCTCAGTTCCACTGAAGATCTTCAAAAACACTTTTTAAAATGCCACTTTTACATGTTTGTAAAAACTGCTCCTGTTTACTGTAAATGCTGACCTACTTCTCACTGGAGTGGGGCAAAGCACCCTGTAGTGTTTGCTAAATAGGTAATTGCTTAATTGATGCTGCAATGAGGCTTTGATTGAGCTTCATCCAGTGAAAAGCTCCAGTGTCAACCTGACCAAGAACAACATGTTACCATCCTCGTTCCTTTTAGTCATTCATAAAACACCTCCTTAAACACTGTGAATGTTGTTTTGTAGTGCAGCTCAGCCCACAGGGAATGAATACAATATAAAGATTATCCAGTTTAATTCTTACAAATTGTGAATAAAGCCTGATACATTTGCAAACAATACAGCACAATGTGACTGTGAAACACTGTATCTGGTATGATTTTGGATGTTTTATTGAGAGGGTTTTTTTGGGGTACATGGGCTTGGAATGAATGAGCAATACAACACATGGTACACATGGAGAAATAAGATCTTTTTTCCATGCAGTGCTTTCGCATGCAATGTTTTGCCTTATTGGGCCAAACAAGGACATGGTCTACAAAACTCCTTTAATTGCTTTGGCTCATGTACAAATATGTGACTTGATCAGAAAGATTTAGGACTCAGTGATACTCACATTGACCAATCCAAAGTAGTGTTCATTAATGGGGAACTGCTCTGGACCAATGTCTTTCTCCAGAGCAGAGGCATTGGTGCCCTGAAGAGGGAAAAGGAGCAGAGAGAAAGAGATATAATATCAAATAATCAGCATTTCAATCACAAGTAAAACATTTAGCCATAATTTTATTATAGCAACAACACACACAGTCGTGCAAAAAAAAAAATCAATTGAAGCTTGCACTGAACAGAGATTAGATGACTAGATGAGGACAAATAAAGCCAGGCCACTAAGAACACGTGTCCGTGCATATGCCAACATGACAGCGAGCACGTTATGTTCTCAGTCTGAACCATTTGGGCTTAATGTTGTCTTAAAGAAACAAGAGCCAAAAACAAGACTCTTTTACACAAAGCCTGCCTAAGAAATCACTCCATTAGCCCTAGCAATCGATAAAAATATCCAAGTATTTGGATTCTGCCAAGCTTGCAAAGCCCTGGTCACATTTTTACCTCCTCTATCTTATACGTAAGCATGTCATACAAACATCCTGATCTCAGGTCACGTATTTAACGACTGACAGTTGATAATGGTTAAGCCTTCTGAGGAAACTGGCTCAGACACTTGTGACTATACAACAGAAGTATTTGTAGTTGGCAACTCTCATCAGAGTTTTAATGGGTACAGTGTGCTCCAAGAGTAGAAAACTATCCGTAGTTCATAGCTTCCATGCTCCTGCCAATATAAAAACTTATTCCTTCATCAGAAAACACCAAAAAAAAAAAAAAAAAAACTCTTAAGAGAAAAAGTGCAATATTCATACCCTTGTTTAGGAAATATGAAATTTCTAAATGTTAAAACGTTTAGGAACTTATTCGACAATTGTTTTTAATTTTTAGCTTTCAATTTGGTGACACGTACCAAATAACGTGATTCCTCTGAGGCAACTTTTCGAACTGCATCACACTGTAGCTGAACACTCCGAGGTAAACACTATCCACATACATGAGAGAGTACTCAGTACTCTCCTACCCAGAGAGCATGGCCAATTTGCGCTCAAAATTCTCCGCCAGTGGTTCTCTTCCAGTGGTGCAGTTGTTACCAGAGCCTTTTTAAACTGCTGAGTTTTAGTGTGTTCCTTTTGAGAACCTCCCTGTGTCTTCTTCTTGATGTGTCCAACTTGGATCTGAAAAAAGGTCCTTTGGACAGCGACATACTCAAGCATTATTTACTGCCCAAGTCAGTGGGGTAGCACTCATCCAGTCCTGAAGGTGACATACACAATTCTGAGTGAACGTTTTGTAGGCCTGACTGCTATACAGGACACAAGGAACCCTTTTCAACAGAGAACAAGCTACAGCATATATCATCTGATCAAGGAGACAGAAAAGGAAGTTACAGTCTGCCGACCTGTCCTCTGGAGGAGAACCAGAACTCCACTCGAATAGCAGGGTGTTACCTTCTGGGCTCTTTGGTTGTGCCTCCAGACTTCTACATGAATTTCTATCTGGACTCCATCTGGAATTCATCTGTGTCAACCTTGAGTTCTGGCTAGACTTCACGTCTCTTGGCGAGACATGAACAGGAGGACATGCTTCACAAGGTGAGGTGCAATCTTGGACAAAGCCAAGAGTAACATCTTGTGGTTTTTCCTTTGATGACTTACTGTGTTTGTTAAATTATTAAATATCTAGAAAAGTTCCCCTCAAAAAAATTATTTCTGACATGACATCACATTTTACTGCCACTTTCTACTGTAAAGTCCTTACAGAACACACTGCAAGTCTGTTAGCATTAGTCACCACCAGCAGAAGTTCACAACTGAAGAGGGATGACAAATTCAAGGAAAAACATTGGGTCTGTTATGCTTTTTTCCCTTTAGAGTGAAGGATCGGTGCAGACTTACACATGGTATATATACACATGGTAGATCACCTTCACCATCTATCCTGATGGGAGTCCTCTCTTCCAGGATGACAACTTCCTCATCTACAGGGCAACTGGATGGTTTGATGACTAGTAAATCATATGCTATGGTCTTCACAGTCACTAACGAGTAGTTTAGTAGTTTTGCTGCCTCACAGCACCAAGGTTCTGGTAGGTGGATTGGCTATGCTAAAATTGTCCCTAGACGTGAATCAGTGAATGAATATGTACATAGTGCCCGGTGATTAACTGCCATCTCGTCCATGGTGTATTCCTGCATCAATCCCAGTATTCCCAGGATCCACTTCCTCTCTGACTAGCATAAGTGGTTACTTAAAGATGGACGAGGTTTGCAGGTTTCAGTGGTGTTTCAAAGCCAATCATGAGACACTGAACATACTAACAGCATTACCAGGTCTTTCTCTAAATCACTAAAGAATATCTGGAATCTTTTTTCAGGAACCCGAAAACCTCAGGTGCTTTTCCACCAGAGGAACCAGGGTCCAGTTTTAGATCCTGGGTCTGTACTTTTCTTTAAAGCAGGAACTACGGGGTTGACGCTTTCCTTACTGAATCTCAATGACTGGTGAAATGCAACCTTCACAGGATGACTACCCCTCTTACCTGCCATCTTACCAACCTGCATTTAGCACTAAAAATTACTTATATCAGAGATGGTGCAGCAAAACGTTTCTATGACATTTTCCGTACATATCCACACAAGTGGTGATCCAGAAACACTAGAGTGTATGTATATTAATGCTCATGCCACATGTAGCAAAGAGCAAAACATTTGCTTCGAGTGTGAAACTCTGGTGGAACAATGCTTTCACAAGATACTCACGAAAGAACATTTTGTGTGGATTAAACTCTTGGCTGTGAGTGCCAAGTAATACACATTCAAGGAGAATTCAGAGCTAAGGTCCAGACAGCATACGAGCACACTGAGTAGGCTGCCTAAATAGAAATGCTAGGAAAGCTGTATTGACATACTTTTTACTATGCAAAAAAAGCTTTACTGTGCAAATTGACATAACTGTCAAAACATTTTACATCCAACAAGATCTTATCTATTAGTGTAGCACTCTTATTGTGCTTGATTCAACAGCAGTGCCCGTACATTAATATCTCTGCATTTTCCATGATATACCGCTCATTCTGCGGTATCACAAACAGCACATCTTCTTCTTCTTCTTCTTTTAGCTTTTCCCTTCAGGGGTCTCCACAGCGAATCATCACTCTCCACCTATCCCTATC
>CM074963.1:2297757-2314563 GCA_037577455.1 Pangasius macronema
ACGCAACCCTCTCTATTTATCCGGGCTTGGGACCGGCACAGAAGTCACTGGACTGTGACCCCCATGGCTAGATTCTCACAAACAGCAGATAAAGTCTACACACCCCTGTTAAAATTGTTAAAATTTAATGTAAAAATAAAATCAAGATCAGTGATTTAACGAGTTGAATCGGCAGCTAGGTTATTGCAATTTTAACAGGGGTTTATAGACTTGTTTATATACACTGTATTATACAGAACATCGGAGCTGCCTAACCACACAAATCCCACAGTCAGGATAAATCTGATTACTAGCATTCACTAGCTTCACAAAGTAGGGAATAAATAAATGTCTTAAAAATGTCAGAAAGAAAGCAAGCTAAATCTCCATCATGCCTGAATCAGTTTTTCTCTTATTGATCATATTGTGCTCTCCCGCTCTCTCACTTCCCTGACTGGACACCCGTCATTGTGTAGTCCTACTTTTTTCATGGTAGAAGCAGAGACAAAATAACATTTAACGTATCGGAGCTGGCGTACGATATATGAGTACAAATTTCCAACCCAACACCCCTGACACAGCTCTGACTGTGAATTACTATCACGGGATTGTCAAGGCGACTCTCAGCAGCTCAGGAACATCATATTATAGAGTTTTTATCCCCTGACCCAATAATTCAATTAATCACTAACCCTGGCACCAGGGACAAGCAGATTTCATGTCTGGTCAATTAGTTTCAGTCTCCTTGATGCTATAACTATATATTTAACAAATTTAAAAAAAAAAAAATCCTGTGCATTGCAACTATATTTGCACAAAAAAGAAAAAAACAATACTGAATAGCATCATTGATTAACGTTTAATTTCAGCTCCCTTGATGTTTACTATTTTTAATGTCAAATCCATCACATAGCTTGTCACAGGTTTATTGTTTCATATAATGAGCACGGTCTCTTCAGTGCAGTGGGAACCAGGTAATCATGTAGCAGAACAATTCCAGTAACTCGGTGAATATTACTCAGTAATTTTTCTCCCCGTCTTTCAGCTGCTCCCATACAGGGTCGCTGAAGGGTAACACTCATCTGCATATTTTGATTGTAGTTTTACGCCAGATGCCCTTCCTGACGCAACCCTCCCCATTTTCCGGGCTTGGGAACGGCACTGAGCGTGCACTGGCTCGTGCAACGCTCCAGTGGCTGGTGCAGGTTCCCTGACCGGGACTCGAACCCGGACTGAGGCGATGAAAGCGCTGCATGCTAGCCACTAGTCCAGCAGGGAACCTAATATTACTCAGAGGTAAGACATAGTATTCCATGTACAGTATTAATAATGTATAGAATCACCTAATAGGATATGTTGAGGAGACAGAGAACAATGAATACGCAGCAAAGGGTGCAGAGTTTCACTTTATGTTAAGTGGGATCAAAAATTTAGGTTGTGTTTCATCAAGGGATTCATTAACAAAGTGTTAAAAAAGTAATCATGTCTTATAATCATAACTCACCTGTGATAAGGGACACTGTATGAAACAGATTGGAATATTTATTCCATCTTATATGATCTATACTGCTGTATAAGAATTTCTCTTTATGTATATGATGTACAGGTTCACCCTAACGTCCTCAGTCATTTCAGGGACTTTTAGCCACTGAGCTGCCGCATTCCCTTGGCTAGTCTTTTTCATCCATTTGAAAATCATTAGTGCTAGGGCGCGTGCAGTGTCACGGTTAGTGCCAATCAACATTTCATATTAGTCTGTCAACGGAGTGACCACTAAAGGGAGTGTCGGTGTGAGAGAAAGTCGAACTAAAGATGTAATGAAAAGTCATTCAGATTGGATTAGTTTTACATGGGGAGGTGGAAAATTACAACTATTACCGGAGTATCTCTGGGATTTTAGTCCTGCCTGAATCTGTCGTTTCAGTAATTTCTTATGGACTGTGTGCATAATTACTCAGTATTACACCATAAAATGACCAATACAAACACCAGGTAATATACTGTATATCCCATCTGAACTGACACGTTGGTTCATTTCATTATATCTCATGGGAAAAGATGTATTGTGCTTTTTCTTCAGTATAATGTGCTCTTTTCTATCGTTTCCCACCAAAACGTTTAAAAGGACTCATCAGAGAAGCAATGTTTCGGCGGATGTTAAGTAAGTAACTGAGTTCCTAGCACAGGTATAGCCCGATGGCCATGTGCCCAATTAATAATCAGGCATAACTTGCACAGTCACAAGCCCTAAAACAAGCACTTGCAGTGGATAGAAAAAGCCTACACACCCCTGTTAAACCTGCAGGTTTTTGTGAAGTAAAAAAATAAACCAAGTGTGATAGAGCATCCAACAAAATTAAAAATCTACAAGTGGAGAAAATGGGCACCAGAGTGACATTACTTAGAACCAGAACTGGCAAAATGACAAGAAGAAAACATATCGGGAGGCTGTCAAGAGATCTACAGCAACATTAAGGGTGCTGCAGGAATATCTGGCAAATACTACTCACTCTCTGCATGTGACAACTAGTATTTCTAGTTTCTAGTATTCTTCACATGTCTGGACTATGGAGTAGAAAAACATCCAGGCAGCATCCACCTAAATCAACCCAAACCATGTCGCAAAATGTGGTATGTGGTCTGAGGAGACCAAGGTAGAAATTGGTGGGCATAATTCTAAAAGATGGTTGGCACAAAAACAAGACAGCTCATCACCTAAAGAACACCATGCGCACTGTGAAGCATGGTGATGGCAGCATCATGGTATGGGGCTGCTTCTCTTCTTCTGGGACTGGAGCTCTAAAGATAGAGGAAATCATGTATCTCACCAAATACTAATCTGTACTGGGACAAATTATAAGTAACAAAGCAATAAGTCACTACCGCTATCATCAAAACAAAACAAAACAAAAAGACTCTCTGCAAGATAGAGGTATGAGAATGAAGGATAAATATCCCCAGTCACTAGTGATATCCACCGTCTGACTCAGTACAGCCACTATGTTCTGAGGCAGACATCACAGTCATGGTCCAGGAACAGCAACAGGCGTGACTGACAGGTGACTGGTGCTAAATAGCTGCACTGTGCATCATGTGACAATAATAATCTGAGAAAGCAATTCAACTTCTCTTCCCCCTGAGGAAACCTGAATCAAGCAGGGTTTGTGTTTCAGTCATTAGAGGCCTAAAATGTCCTTCACCTCAACGACATACAAGTGCTGCATTGTGTAACAGAGAAATTAAAGAACGTACATTTTCTTTGTTGAAACTAGGCACATTATACTCATACAAAGGCTAATGATATTGCAGAACCTCGAAGACGGTGGAAATAAAGTGGCATCATTGTAGAAGGGGCACGACTGGACTTTCGGCTGCATCATTTAAAACAGACATTCCTGCCCTTTCAGTCTCGGTCGAAAGAGAGCCAGAATGTCTTGCTTGAACTAAGCTATACACACTCTTGTGTACACAGACAAGGATACATACGTTCACACATAGATGCACTTGTACTTACGGCTGAGGAAAGAGTCGTGTGAAATATAGCGTTCTTATACCGTACCTGAAACCAGACATGTGCTAGACGGTGGTCACACAACCAGCACCAAGGAACAGTTCAGTGTGTAAAACACAAAAACCTAGCACACATCAGCTCAGATAAGACAACAGATCCTATTCACTAGACCCACATTTCCACCCAAATATTAAAAATCCATTTCATAAACAAATTGGAAAGATTTAGAAATAAAGGCCACAAGTGAGCACACAATTTTGGGTGTTGATTATTTGTCATCAAATATCACTTTTTTTTTTTTAGACTTTGCCAATGACATGAGAATGTCATGGGGGTGAGCATCCATACTACTGATGATCTATCCTTCTGCAGTTTATAGTTCGATCTAACCCTCCTAATCAAATGATGGACAAGAAATCATGTAATTATTATAAGCAGCTGTATTAGATTATGGATTAAACTAAGCTCTCTTGGAGGACAGATCTCCAGGAGGGTCGGATGAGAGTCATCATCTTCTCCTTCTTCAGAGAAACTTTAGGAATGCTGGTGACAGCAAATGAGCTTCACTGGTCAACGATTTAACAAAATGGAAAATCACACGTATGGCACGGACAGTTCAGTGCTGTGAATTATGAGCTTAGCTGCCTACTTTGCTTGGCATCTGCAGGACATCTGAACACTGACCCAAGCCTGATTTCACGCTGGCTGAAAGGAGAAGCGTGGATGATGCGGACAGAAAGGCACATTTGCAACGTTTATGTAAAAAGATGCTGTGCTTGGATACAGTGTTCACGTTTGCACTGCAGGTCAGGTTGAAGGGTTTCTGCTTTCAACACACAGGAACTGGTCCAGGAGCTACAGTACAAACAATCAAAGCATCTAGTCGGAATCACTGAGCATCTGCTGGAGGATCTGACACAAATCTTATATCTGGACTCCTCATCGTCTTACACGTAGTAGAGTGCACAGCATCCCAGCCTTGGTCCTGGAGAACCTGCTGTCCTGCACGTTGGAGTGTTTTCCCTGTGCTAACACACCCACTTCAGACCAGGAGGATGAGCTGAATCTGGTGTGTTAGAGCAGGAAAAACACTCATATGTCTCAAGGAGACAGCAACATTGGCATATTTTTTATTTCCAAAGCTATACAGGGAAAACTCCCTTCTTATTTGTGCAATCATGAGTTTCCTACCAGCAGCAGTTATGATTCTCGCTCTTCTAGACACTTGCTCTATAGCACATATACCCAGGATGTGTTCAGAAATCAGAAATAGGCTTTTTCTTATTTTGCAGCCTGGTCATGGAATAATCTTCAGAACCCATTACATTAATCACTTTGTTTTAAGGGGAGAGGTTAAAGCTCTGACAAAAAAATAAAAATGGTGTAACTGAAGAGTGTAAAAGCTGGATTTTTGTATTTTGTCTGTATCTTTTATGTTTGTTTTTGTGTGTTTGACTTTTAACTCTGTAACGACGTGCCTTCTTGGCCAAGTCTCCCCCAAAAAAAGAGATTTCATCTCATTCTCAGGGCACTTCTTGGTTAAATAAAGGTTAAAAATATATATATATATATATATATATATGTATGACACGCTTTTTAATATATACACATATACATACACACACACACTATATATATATATATATATATATATATATATAAATAATTATTATAGTTCACTGTGGTATAGTGTATAATGAGGGCACCTAGTTATGGATGGAGACTGTGCACTTGTCTGGCAGGGAGCAGACAAACCCACCTTGGAGCATCCTCTCACACACACACACACACACACACACACACACACAGAGCAAAGAGCTGGGCTAGCTAGCACACTAGAAACGGATTTAAAGCTTGTGCACTTACCATATTACAGATGGAGGCGATATTTCTGACAGTCATTTAGTTCCCAGTTGTACTCCTTGACGCCATCGTTATGAAATAAACATGACCGGAAGTGCAGGAGCAGCAGATCTCATGCAGCTTGGACCAAGAGGCCAACTGCAGTCCTTATGATAGAGCACTGACATTCAGCACGATTTATTCCACACTGAAAACTATCATAAGCATCCAGCCTAAAGTACAAACAGCCTCAGAAAATTACATCAATTCATTCTGAGCTTTGAAAGTGGCTCATCACGTTAAAACTGAAAGGATTTATAGTAAACATCAGTGCTTGCGGCAGGTAACTAGCTAACCAAGTCCGTACAGCACAAGCCCCGCCCACTCCGCCAGTGACGCTCGGTGATGTCAGAGAAATGGGCCGAGCTCTGAGTTTGACTTACAGGCAGTTTCACCAATCGGAGCTCGGGATTCTGGTTCTTGTTCTGCATTGCAGCCAATGGCAGCAAACCAGGAAATGGTTTTGGAAGAAATTTAAAAGACTTGGACGACAAGGATTACAGAGCCGCAAATTTGGATTTCGTTGTGGCATTAATCCAGATTTATGGGTCATCATCATATAACATGATGTAAGTTTAACTCGTTACAAAATATATAATTTCAGAAGGCGTTGTTATTAAATATGAACAGAAACACAAGACAGATATGTTGAACTTTTCCTATATCCTCTATAAGCCTGTACTGGCGCTACGGCCACACTGCGCATGCGCACGACCCACAATTCATTTCTTCCTCGTGTCTCTTCTGCGGGATTTCCTGAACGTGGTCTTTCTCGTCTGTCTGCTGGAAGAGTGAGGTGAGATCTGCTTCTTTTCAAGGAGTGTGTCAGTAAAACAGATTCATTCACATTAATGATCACGTGTTTACTTTCCAGGAGCACGTGATGCAGCTAGATTTGTTTTTTAAGAGTATTTAAGTGTCCTGTTAATGCTGTGTAAGCACGCGGTGTGAGCCAGGCCACGTGCTTGCACACATCTTATCCAGGGTTGGTGTGCTTCAGTGTAAATCCTCCTGTGGCATACACATGATAAGATCTGTATTAACACAAGGTCTGCTTCTAGTCTGATATTTAGTCTAGAAATTTTATTAGGTCTGGTGGTTACATTTAATTAAGGTCCCTAACTTTATTAAATCGGTGTCTCTTTGTGTTCTGGATTGGTCCTATCATGATTGTGGAGAGCTTTCCACTTAATATCTTGTGCTTATTACCAAGTGGAATAAGAAATCTGATTTACTCCCTGCCTCAGATCCTGGTGGTGGAAACACTGCACTTTAATCTGATATCAGTGTCTCTTAAACTTGCTCCATGCATTAAATGTAAAACGTTAATATTGTGTTTGTAGGTTAGAGGAGTGTCAGACTGAAGCACCCGGTTAGAAAAGAGCACGAAACCTCAGCAGGTGAGTGTCTTAAAGGACAAAAATATTACTTAGAGAAACGATGCTATTTTGTATTTTTGCTTTGTCCCCTTTATTGCCCATTTAAGACTGCTCGTGTCCTAAATGATTAACACAGGGGGGAAGAAGAATTCTCTCAAAAAACCTGAAGTAAAGGCTGATTTTTTTTCCTTGCTTCGGATCCTGTCGGGAGAAACAAAACTTTCTCAAACCTTTATTTCTCATGCTTGGTCATATCGCCCTGGTGTATAAACATTATGTCCACTCTTCCACAGGAGCTGAAATGGAAATTATGAGCTGCAAAAATGGAGCACGTCTCACATTAAAAGTACTCGGGTAAGCAAACTTGAATGTGAAAAGTAAGCTAAGCTTTTATTACCCACCCAAAAAAAACCAAACATCCACATCCTGGATGAGAAGTTACAAGCATGTAGAGAGCTGTGTTGATCTTTCCTCCTATGCTTTGCCCACTGGAGGCTGCCGGTGTTTCTAGTGGCCATAACAGGGGGGTACAGCAACCTCTTGCGAAATCTGGGTCAGAGGGCATCTACATGTGCCTGGATCCTGTGCAAGGGACATCACCCAAACAGACAAATCTTCCCTTAATACTCGACTGCAGTGTTTAAACTCTTAAAGAAGTTAAACACTGCTTTGGAATCACTAAGATAGGATGCATCATTTGAAGCATATTTTAGTGAATTGTGTAGTCAAGTGGTCAGGTGACTTTACCTACGACACAGGAATGCATTTTAAAGCTAACAACAGTATAGGTATATTTGCTTGTTGATACTTTGACTGATTCATAGCACCAGGAGTAAGCTGTTTAGGTATTGGAGGTGTATGCAAGCCTCTGGAAGCTGCGCTTACCCATAAACCCCCTCACTGTCACAGCGCAAATACATAAACTTGCATCGAGGCAGAAGTTTGAAGCAGCCTTAATACAAACGCATCTAATTTAGCCCAGTTTATCCAGTTTGTTATTTAAAAAAAAAATACCCCAGTGACAAGACCTCTATTCTTTTCATCTCATCCTGTTACATACAACCTTGTGTTAAATGTGTGTAGAGGCATTACAGAGAAAAAGCTTGTAAGAAGATCGCAGAGATCATCACTGTCTCTGGAGAGGGTTTGTAGCTAGTACAGTTAGCTTGTTCTGCAAAGTTGCTAATTGCTAATACAAACCCAGGCACGTAACTTGTAACTCGATCCATTTTCACACCAATTAGTTTGTTTAATTTGTGTCTAACTAGTTAGAAGATGATTGAATTAAATATATAGTTGTGTGTGTATTTATCTATTTATTTATTTATTCATTCATTCATTCATAGGTCTGTGGTGAGGTATATGTAGCTAGTACACTGCTAACAAAGCTAACATGAAGCCTGGATATCAAACAACCAATTTTCACACTTTTTTCACTTTTTAAAAATATTAGACCTTCATTTTAGGTGAATTTTAAAGACTGATAAATCGTATCCTCTGGTAAATCATGTGCTGTAGGCTACATTTTGGCTGTTACTTGTATTCATGTCGTGCTAGTGTGAACGCAGGCTTAGCTTGTCTTGAACTGTGCAGGACTGCATTTAAAGAACCTCTGGCCTAGAAACTTCATTGGGTGTAGTGATATTTTTATGTCTCTGCCACAAAGCTGTGTTATGTTTTAAGGATGTTCATTTGAGATTCTCAGTAGCTCAAGGACGAGTGGTTGAATGTTTGTAGGATTTATGAGGAATTATTATAACCAGCAAATGAACTGATTAGATTTCAGAACTGAGCCAAACAGGGTAAAGGTCAAAGTCTGATAGTTTTTCTTCAAGCATCTTTCCTGTTTGAAGAATATTTGAAGGACTGAACTTGCTGGCAGAGGAGATTTCCCAGTCGACGCCATTGCTGTCGAGTTCTACTTGTTTATGCTTAAATTTGTAGTCTTAATATTTCTTAAAATGGTGTTTGTTCCAGACTGGACTCCCAGCCACCTGACTGAGGAGATGTTCTGTGCTGAAACTGTGACGGTAAGCATTAAAGTCATGAATTACTGTGTATAATGTAATGTTTTCCTCTCCACTGGAGAGAGTTCAAGAGTGTGGATGTTCATAAGCTAGGCGAATAAGAAATCTGCTCCGGATCTGACCCGAGTACCTTTTTAAATGTGTTATTGGGTGAGCATTATGTATTAAATGAATATTTATATTGGGTTTGTAGGTTAGAGGCGTGTCAGACCGGAGCACCCAGTTAGAAAAGAGGACAAAACCTCAGCAGGTGAGTGTCTTAAAAAAATAATAATAATACTAATAATTCTTAGAGAAACGATGCTATTTTGTATTTTTGGTTTGTCCCCTTTATTGCCCATTTAAGACTGCTCGTGTCCTAAATGATTAACACAGGGGGGAAGAAGAATTCTCTCAAAAAACCTGAAGTAAAGGCTGATTTTTTTTTCCTTGCTTCGGATCCTGTCGGGAGAAACAAAACTTTCTCAAACCTTTATATCTCATGCTTGGTCATATCGCCCTGGTGTATAAACCTTGTGTCCACTCTTCCACAGGAGCTGAAAGGGAATGCATGAGCTGAGAAAATAAGATGATGTGCCATGTCGAGTACCCGGGTAAGCAAGCTCATCACCTCCAAAATTATTGGCACTCTTCATGAAGCTAGGGCAAAACTGAATAACGTTCAGTGAAGGATATTTTGAGCTCAAACTTTTTTTTTTCTGAAATTTTTAATAGTGTATTATCCACAAAGCCTATTAAAATTAGCTTGCTTATTTATTTTCTTTCTTTCTCTCTCTTTTTTTTTTTTTTGTTTGTTTGTTCAAAATAAATCTTTCCTCCTATGCTTTGCCCACTGGAGGCTGTCGGTGTTTCTAGTGGCCATAACAGGGGGGTACAGCAACCTCTTGCGAAATCTGGGTCAGAGGGCATCTACATGTGCCTGGATCCTGTGTAAGGAACATCACCTAAACAGACAAATCTTCCATGAACAGCCATGGATTCTGATCATTACAAACCTGAGTAATGATCAGAATCCAAATAATGCTAATGCACACAAATTAATCTCCTGGAAGAGAAGACCTCTTTAGGCAGCGAGTTGAAACGAATGAGATAATGAACAACCAATATTGTGTATCATAATGTAATAAAAATAAGCAAGAAGTCAATACACTGATGGCTCAGTTTTTCCATGTCTATCTCCCTAGGTGCTGTGGTTGTGTCCTGAAGTCCAGACAAGCAGCGTGTCTACGTTCAGCACAGACACGTTTTTATCTGCCCTTACATCTGAACTTGTTTTGTCTTTGTGCTACTTGGTGTTGACTGCAATGTCTTTACAAATTTGCAAAACTGGTTGTTAGATCTTTTCTGTGAAGTAAATAAAGAATAATAATGTGGAAAGATAATGTGTATGATACATGTCAAATACATCCAGTTTGTTTCAGAGGTATATACAAGACTGATTTGCAAACACCCTGTTTAAATAAAGTAGCATTTTTGGCTTGTCTTTCCAAAGATACCTTTGAGTGAATCAATCTCTCTCTCTCTCTCTCTCTCTCTCTCTCTCTCTCTCTCCTAAGCCTGCCTTAATATGATGCACATGTGAGGTGGGTTTTTGTTTTTCCCTCACAACCAATCTAAAGTTGCATAGAATTGAGTCTCTGCTGCTTTTCTGTGTATGTATATTAACAACTTGGTCATGTGGCTATTGTGCTGCATTTGACTTACCACAGAAGTGAGACGTATGAACTCAGACGTACATCATTTTCGAGCTTCAAACTGGGGGTGAAAAACATGGATGTCTACGTGTTTGTCTTTCGGTAGCAACAAGTTATATAGAATTAGCAAGTGAATGACTATCTGTTGATTGGCGTAAAGTAAATACTTGTATATACAGTGTAACTCATTTAAAGGTAAGAAGCACTGCTTTGTTTGCTGCTGATGCTGTGAGCGGCCATGTTGATTTGAGGTGGAGACTGTTCTTGAGTAGGAATTCCAAGTTGTTGGGGCTTTTCTTTGGTTTTCTAGGCAGGTGTTAGTAATTACGAGTTGACTGCAGCATTAATTGCAGTAACAGGTAACCAGATTCTGAGGAAATGCTTTGGAAATGTTTTTGAGGCTTTTTACATTTTACATGGGTCTGAAGATTCAAACAGCCCTTTCTGAATGTGAAAAACAAGCAACTGCTTTGGCTGATTATCCTAAAAATCCTAAGAAATTATGAGAGTATGACAGCCTCTTTCAGAAAATGGTTTCACCGTGTTTGGCCAGGCGCAGTTCCCGTTTTCGTTAGAAATTAATTTTGTTCCTTTGGCCTAATGTTCTTCCAGAGAAACACCACTGCAGTGATCGAGAATGAGAAAGTATTTTTGGTCACAACAGGTTCCTGTTCCTTCTGACTGAACTGTCACACACTGCTCATGTTTAAAAGTGTGTTTGTGTGCTGGCAGGGACAACATAAACACTGCAACCTCATATGGATATCACACACACACAACCTGAGATTTAATTCTGTGAATGTCTCCTAGCGAACAGGTCTGTGCTCTGTTTGAACTATGGCTGTGCTTTAGAGGAAGACTAATCTAAATAAAACAAGCCTGTTGAATGGGTGTTCTGTGGATGAGCGAGCTGGATGGAAGCAGATTTAACTGGTTTGAAGTCTGAAATGTAATGGTGGTTTGTACAAGATCTGAGGCTGGAAGCTTCAGACACACGGGTCTGTTTACAATTCACGTCTGATTCACAGCTGAACAGATGAACATTGGAGACAGTATGTCCATCTAGCACACTTTGGAAGAAAACATCTGCTGTTAGCAGAATGTTATTGTCTTTTCTAAATATCATTCTAACCAAATAATCCAAGACATCCTAACCAGGAGAATTTTAAATATTGTTTTATTTATTTTTTTTTTAAAAAATTGCGTAACCCAAACTGAGCAAAAATTTTCTGCTAGATTTACAAAAGTTTTGGAAATGCTGATTTTCTGCATACTCACGTGCGTATGTTGATCAGCTGTGAGTCAGAGTTTCTGACACAGCTCATTTGCATTGAGTGACGCCCATACAACTCCATAAAAGGTCAAGTGCACACAGCTGGGACCATGAAATGAACAATGAGGGTAAAGCCGGAAAAACAGAAGTGGAAATTATTTTGACATATCTATGCCAATAAAAATACTTAATAATCATGTGATATTAATAATAATAACTGAGGGCTAACTCTTACTCTGTCCTCCATTTATACAACATTTATTTTGTCATAATTGAATTGGATGACTAGTTTTATTTGTTTTAATTTATAGTTCTGTACTTGAAGTCGAACAAGTAAAGGTTTACATTAGTTAGTCTTCTTATGTGTACGTTTACACACACTCAGGAGCAGGAGTAAAATACAAATATTTTTCCCAAATTACAGGATTTTCATGAAAAGCATATTTCTTGTGTAAATGCTCATATGAATGACTTACAAATAAAATAAAATCCCATGGTTTCAGTTTGCTCTAGTCCAACAGAAATAATATCCCAGGTTCTAGATGACATTTTCCAACCCATGGTTTAGTCTTTACCTAAATTCACTGAAGACTCAGAAAAACATTTTCTACAAATGCTCGAACCCTTCAAACAACAACCCTCTACTTTGCCAAAGAATATCAAACTTCTACACACAGTCATTCATAATGAAGATGGTGTGAGAACTCTAAACCATTTTCTCAACATACGAAAAAGGACTCAAGATTATCAGAACTTGTGATAACTGCTTCAGATTTAATTATGTTTTACTCTGTGATAAGAAGAGTTAGTTCGGGCACTAAAATGGGACATTCTTATGCAAATCTATTTGTTGGATTTGTTGAAAAAAAAAGAAAAATTCTGGGCATGTATTCACATTGTTCCTTAGGTACACGGGTGAACGTTTTTGGCATGGCTACCCACACACTCAAAAGAGCTCCAACTGTTCATTTCTTCCTTCTCCATGTTTCACTCAATCCGGGAATATACAGTTGATACACAAAAATGTACATACACCTAGGCTAAAGAGATTCAAACTCAATTATTCACAGCCCCACACATTTCATGTTACCAGAAATTTCCTGCGTGCTAATTACACTATCTAGTTTATTTCCATGAGAGATCATTTCACAATAATAGCTAAGATTTATTTCAGCTTTCACCTACTATAGCAGCTTTCCAGTGGGGCTTAGTGGTTAGCACTGTTGCCTTGCATCTCCAAGGTTGTGGGTTTGATTCCTGCCTCTGCTCTGTGTGTATTGAGTTTGCATGTTCTCCCAGTGCTGTGGTGGTTTTACTCCGGTTTCCTCCCCCACTCCAAAGATTTGTTGTGGACTGACTGGCATTCCCAAATTGTCTGTAGTGTGGGATTGTGCCCAGCGATGGGTTGGCAGGGTGTCCCCTACCTTGTGCCCCAAGTCTCCGGGGATTGGCTCCAGTCTCACTGTGACCCTGTGTAGGATAAGTGGTACAGAGAATGGCTGGATGGGTTTTCAGTGGATCAAAGGTGTACACTTTGTTAATGGTGGTGTTGCCTTTTAATTGCTTGAATTTGAATAAAACACATGGAGCAGGCTTCCACAAGTTTCTGACAATATTTTGCTGGAATTGTTTCCTCATTTCAGTTCAGTCCACAATTTTTCTGTGGGATTCAGTTCAGATTTACAACCAGTGTTCCTAGGATATGAAAATACATGGAGTGAAATATATATTATATATACCATGGAATGTAAATATATTATGGGCCTACATATTTGTTTGTAAATTTAAAAAAAAGTTTTATGAGTCTAACTCCAAAAGTGCTGCTTACTGTATCATGTATCATTGCTGTATAAGTAGAAATAAGATTACACACACCCAGGCTAAAGATATTCAATCTCAATTTTTTCACAACCCCAAATAATTCACGCTACCATATATTTCTTTTAGTAGGTTGATTAGGGCGTCTACTTCAATAGGTAATATTAATAGGTAATTTTAAAACAGTTGAACAGAGAGATTTATTTCAGCTTTAATTCAGTATATCAGAATTCCAGTGGGTCAAAAGTTTACATATCGACAAGTTGACTGCTTTAAACAGTCTGGAAGATTCCAGAAATCAAAGTTATGATTTTTTTGCAGCTTCCGATTGGTCAGTTGTCATATTCAGTTGCAGCTGAGTCAGGACAGTGATCCTAAACACACTGCCAAGGTTGTTAAAAAAATGGCTTAAACAAAGTGAAAGTATTTTAGTGAATGTCACAAAACCCTGGCCTGAATCCCATAGAAACTTTCTGGACTGATGTGTGAAATGTGTGTCTGAGCAAGGCGACCACAAACGCTTGGTCTACATAAATTCCATCAAAGTATTGTGAAAAGCTTGTGGATGGCTGCTCCAAACATTTTATTCAAGTTCAGGCAATTAAAAGGCAACGCCACCAAATACTAACAGAGTATATGTAAACTTCTGACTGAAGCTGATATAGTAAATGAAAGCAGATATAAATCTCTATAAATAGGTCTCTTAGCTATTATTTTGTCCTCTCATGGAAATAAAAGAGATAACATAATTGACATAACACAGGAAATGTAATTGAGCAGGAAATGTGTGGAGTTTGAATGTCTTTAGCTTAGGTGTATGTAAACTTTTCGCCTCAGCAGTATCTACAGACGCTATTGCAGCAGGCCGCAGTGTTTACAGTGGTACTGATGACTGGGAGCATGTTTGGGTTGGTTATTCCAGACTGGTCTGTTTTTTTGCTCTGGGTTTATTCTCGATTGTTTCAGGATTCTGTGTTTGGATTGGCTGTAGTGCACATGTTTTTGTTTTTTTTTTTCCAGTGGTGTATGTTTGTTATTTACATACTGTACATGCACATAAAAACACTCTGTGTCTGTCTGCAATAGAAACCTGCATGTAGGCCTCCCAACAGCCTGTCTGTATTAAGGACACTAAAAGCACTTATTACTGGCACACTATTATGCACTGCCTTTTTTTTTTAAAAAATGAACTTCAACTCCCACTGACTTTTTCCCTCTCACACTCACTATTCTTTTGAAGTGTGTCTGTAAAAAACATCTGTGAAAAGCACCGTCTGACCTTTTTCAGGTCAAGCGTAGAACAAAGAGATGAATTACGGAGTATTTTCCTCCAATTCCTTTTTGAAAATAAAGAATTCGTCTCACTCACAGAGAGTGTGTTGTGAGTGAACGCAGGTCACATGGAAAAGTTCCACGTCCCCTTTGAAGCTGTCAGCTCCGTTGCCGCCTTCCTGCAGACTCTTCGTTGTTTTGCTCCAGGAAAATGCAGGCCTCTGGACAAGATCCTCTGCGTTTGCTCCCAAAACACACAGCTGTTTGGAAGTAGACCAGATGCACAAATCCACTTTCACAAAAGCGAATTTACACTAATGCTAATGATATGTCTGAGCACTGAGTTGGGGAAATAGTTTGCAGAAGATGCGTTCTTGAAAATAAGTCTGTGATATTTTATTAAATGGTTCTAAGCAAATATTATGCAAATGACTTTATACCACAGTGCTGTCAAATTCTCTAATCTGCCTAGTCAGAAGGTATTGGTTAATTTTCTATACAAGTTCTGAAGTTGCCTGTTTATATTAATGTGCTCATTCTAATCAGCTTTCGTTTCTATAGTAACAGTTGATATGCAGGGACTTCTATAGTCCTGATGCTCGCATAGTCTAAGACTAATGGTAAGCTGAATAAAAATGTGTTGTTGTTGTTGTTGTTGTTGTTGTATGACCACTGATATGATGAGGCTGTCTCCAGTGTCAGCTCTTTGTAACAGTCAGTAAGTGTCTTCAGGGTAGAGACTGGTGAGGGGATGACTTTATAGCTGCTGTAACATTCAATTCAATTAAATTTTAATTGTATAGCACGTTTAACAATGGACACTGTCACAAAGCAGCTTTACAGAAAGTAACATAAGTGAGAATTTACTAAATGTAAGTATAAACAGATAAAACATGAAATACACATAGTAATTGTTGGCAAACTGCTGTGGTATAAAAGGAATAAACTACTTTGGATGTGCTGTTATAGAAAAATAATCAACTTCGGGTTGGTAACGGACCTCCTACTTTTTTGTTTTTATAGATCTTTTGATTCCAAAGACTGGAACAAATCCCTTTTTAAAGAGGATTAATTGCACTTAGTTTAAAAATCTTAAATTGTTCAGGTTGAATTTGTAAGTAATGGATGAATCTTAATCACTCACATTCAGTATTTATTCTTGTTAGGGTCACGCTGGAACTGGAGCCTATCCTGTTAGGAGAGAACACATCTCTGATCAGACACCAGTCCATCACAAGGTACTTCACACGCATACACACACACACACACACACACACACACACACACACACACACACACACACACAATGGCCAAAAGTATATGGACACCTGACCATTGAACATCCCATTACAAAATTAATGAATTAATATGCAGTTGTCCCTTTGCTCCTATAACTGCCGACTCTTATGCGAAGGCTTTTCATTAGATTTTGGTGCGTGCCTGCGTTCATTTAGCCATAAGAGCACAAGAGGCCAGGCACTGATGTCTGACAAGAAGGACTGGCAGGAAGTATCCAAGTTCATCCCAAAGGTGTTCAGTGGGGTTGAGGTCAGGGCTCTGTGTAGGACACTCGAGTTCTTCCACTCCAACCTTCACACACCGTGTCTTCATGGAGCTCGCTTTGTGCACAGGGGCATCGTCATGCTGGAACAGGTTTGGGCCTCTTAGTTCCAGTGAAGGGAATTTGTAATGCTACAGCATACAGAGACATTTTATACAATTGTGTGCTTCCAACCTCAAACGCATGTTAGGTTCAGGTGTCCACATACTTTAGGCCATATAGTTTATCTTAGTATATGTTTTTGGGAGATGGGAGGAAACCAGAGAACCCAGAGAAACCCATGCAGACACGGGGAGAACATGCACAGAGACTCTATAGACAGTAACCTGAGCTCAGGATTGTACTGAGGACCCTGGAGCTGTGTCCACGCTGCAGCCCCGTGCCTCCCTT
>CM074963.1:2316929-2331722 GCA_037577455.1 Pangasius macronema
CATCCTCATCCCTGTGTTTGGAAGACAGGAGGAGGAGAGGAACAAGGTGGCAAGCAAGTCAATTCATAGAACAGGAATAGGAAAGCTACACAAAATACTGTATTGGCCACCTGTGCCCTTGCTGCTAACGCTGCATTTATCATAGTAAATACATTTGTTGTGGAACGTTGTTTCGTTTCACTGTGTACTGTACCAGCTGTATATGGTTGAAATGACAATAAAAGCCACTTCACTTCACTTTACTTCACTTCATGAAAGCTGAGATATGTCTTTAACATGAATAAAAGTAAAATAGTTCATGTAAATAATGAATTAATCCAAATACCTCTTGAAACTTGAGTCAGTGTTCCAATGGAGCTATAGTATATAGCTATAGTACTGACACTATAAGCAAAAGTAAAACACACACACACACACACACACACACACACACACACACACACCTCTTTATAAGGAACACTTGTACATCTGCACAATCACGCAAAGTCACAGAGATGACATTTTTGCTCATTCGGATGTTTCATGTGAACATTAACTGAAGCTCTTGACTTGTATCTGCATGAATTTAGACTTTGTGAAGAGAGAGAGAGAGAGAGAGAGAGAGAGAGAGAGCTTCTAGAAAAAACATAGTGGAGTCAATAACACAAACCAATTAACATCAAAGTCACTGATCATTTGAAATATACTAATGCAGTGTAGTCAAACCCTGACCATCATTTCACACCCATGTCAATTCTGAGAGGATCTGCTACTTCCAAATAGCTGGATCAGGTGTGTTAGAGAAGGGAAAATAACTACATATGCAGAGCAGGGGGACCCTGGGACCAGACTGCACAGAGTGTTCCAGAGAAACATCTGGAATCCATCCCACCATGCCCTCCTGCACTTGACAGTATAAACACTCTTCTGTCTGTGTGTGTTGTGGTTATTTTTGGCGCTGCTGGTAGATACCACTGAAGAAGGCAAAGTTATTCAGCATTAGGCTTCACTCTGCTAAGTAAAGGAAAGAATTGAAGGCTGCAATTGAGGTTCATCACATGTTGTCAGGTAGCAGTGTGTTATCTTATGAACTTGCATGATGCATGCATTTCTACTGAAGAACAGAAATGGTAATTTGATGTGCAGGCTGTATGTTCACACACTTGCTTCTTGCATGTAATTTTAACTAAAGCATTTGCACACACAGAGAGAGAGAGAGAGAGAGAGAGAGAGAGAGAGAGAGAGAGAGGACTTCTAGGGTGAACCTGAAATCCTACATATGAAGATCTAGTCACCTGAGAGACAGAGATGGCTGCCATAGCAACAGTCGAACAAAGACCATAGTGTGTGTCTGTGTGCAGGAGAGGGCACAGGAGTTCAGCCTCACCACCCGATGCTAACTGGAAGTGTGTCGGTGAATGAGACAAAGAAGTGGGTTAGTGCATACGTGACCTAGAAAAAAGTACTGCATGTGAAAATATCATGAAAATAGTCAAAATTATATAGTATTCCTATTATAAGATTTCACTAAACCAAATATAATATTATTAAACTTATTTCTAAAAATATCCACCCAGAGAACAAGATTATTTCAATCTTAAAATATGTCAAAAGGTCTAGAAATAGGTTTAATGATCTTATATTGTAAACTTATAATAGGAAATGCTAGATCAATTTGACTATATTCACTTGCTAAGATGTTTTTTTTTTTTTTTGTGGTTAGAACATTGATTATCATTATATAAACAAAATGAATGTCCAGTGGCGACTCTATCACAGAAATAACCTCACAACCTCTAACAAAGGTGCTGCGCTGCGTTATATGAACATCGTTTGTCTCATCATTCATGCGTTCACTATACACAATTAACACAAAAAAAAGTCAGGAGAGATGATGGACAGCTTTTGATCTTGAGAACGACGAACTGATGCTGTCGAGGATGGCGATAGACGGGATGAATTAAAGAGAAGCATAGTTTAGAAAAGCAGTGTCCCACTTTTCATTAGACACAGCACTTAACACACAGTCACATCAAAAGTGTTCTTCGAAGAGTTTACTAAATGAACTAACCCATGCTAAGCTCAGTATATAATATATAAATAAAATAAGTAAACATCTTTATCACCCATCATCCTACTATGAAGGCAAGGCAAACAAACTCCTCCTGTAGCTTTGACCTACTTTCCCAATTCTTCAAAGCTCTTCATCCTAAATGTTTTTCTTCACTTTCCTCCTGAATTCATTTATTTTGGCTTTACTACATAATTCACTGTATAATGTTGCTATCTGCACACTACAGCTCCTAATCTGAATCAAATCCAGAGGTAATGTATAACACAAGAAAAGAGCCATCCTGTCCTACTTTCTTTGAGCTCTGTTCTCTACCTGTATTTTCTAAGACTAAGTGGCATGGTCTTCTCGGATCCTTATCTGTAATTCTTTCAGTGGAGTAGTTCATTACTCTGGATCTTATCAGCTTAATTAACAGACCCTTCCAGAGTGGTGTGTTAGAGCAGGGATATTGCTTAATAGAGCCAAGGTTGGGAATCACTGTTTTAATTGACTAAACTGAAAACAATTTATGAACATTATTTGTCTCATTGTTTAATTCAGCTTTATTCAATGAAATTAAATTAAAGCAAGGATGCACTATGGTGCAGTGGGTAGCGCTGCTGCTTCACAGCTTCAGGGTCTCTGATTTGACCCTGGAGTAGGTTAATGGCTGTTTCGCATTGTTCCCCGTGTCCACCTCTGAAAAACAAGGTGGACTTGGAGATGCTAAATTGCCACTAAGTATGAGTAAATGTGTGTGAGCATGGTGTCCTGCGATGGACTGGCATCCAGAGTTCCTGAGACATCCGCTGGATCCACTGAAACTCTGAGCCGTTACTGAAGATGAATGAATCCATGATAAATCAGTGCTACTTTTCATATGTAGGAAAATACATTAAATGGACAAAAGTATGTGGACACCTGATCAATCACATACCATTCCAGATTTATTCCCCTTTGCTGTTATAATGAGCTCCACTCTTCTGGGAAGCTTTCCACTAGATGTTGGAGCGAGGCTGTGGGGATTTGTGTTCATTCAACTACAAGAGCATTAGTGAGATCAGACACTGATGTTGGTGAGGAGGTCTGGGGTTCAGTCGGTGTTCCAGTTCATCCCAAAGGTGTCCAGTGGGGTTAAAGTTTATATTCCAAATCAGTCTCTTTTCATCATTTCTACACTCATCTTTCATTTTTAAATTACAAACAATATAAAATATGTACAATAACATAATAAACAGCCTCTGGAACTCCAGTTGCTTGGGTTCATGTGGTTCTGCCTCCCTTTGTGCTACTCCATTCTCAATGATGTCTCCATTCTCATTGATGTTAACAAATAATGATATCCAGAGAACTTCTGAAGGAGTTGTTTTTGAACTCAGTTGTGTAAAAGGAAGCCAGAACTTCTCCCTGAGGAGCCCACTGGTGCCAATATCTCCAGTACAGAATGCTGAAGCCCCACATGTTTCTTCTTGACAGAGAGTTGGACAGAATGTTGTTAAAGGCATTGGAAATAACTGAAATAACTGAAATGCCCCTTTCAAGAACTGGAACAATGCATGATGGCGTCCACAGCTGTAGGACCAAGTGAAGATTCATTGAGTGTATGGACAGATGCTGGGTGGCTTGCAGCTTTTCCAGTGTGAAGATTCCCAGGGTCTCTCCATCCCATGATGGTTGAGTTAGTGAACGAGGGTTGATAAACCAATCTAAATCAATAGCAATGGCTCTGCTGAACCTTGTCTTCAAGTTTGTCTTTCTAGCATTTGTTCCCTATTCTCTCCATGAACATTATTCTGTCTGGACCTGAATAGCTTCTTCTTTATATCCTTATAGAATCGAATATCCATTCTTCTGTTCATTATTTGTTATTAGGATGGCAGCACATTATTTTTATAGTAACTGTATTATCCATGGCTCTGTGTAATCCTCCAATGTCCTTACGTTCCTGGTTGGTTCATCTATATCTATATGTTACCTCTATACATATTATCGAGTCTCTTGAGCATCTTTTGTTTGATTCTGCCCTGGTCGAAAGTACATTTATAATAAGATGCTCTTACATTGATTCCCTCTCCAGCATATCCCTTGCATCTCTAGCTATTTCTCTTCCAGCAAATTATTAGTCATTCTCAGGGTCTCATTAAGCTAGCACATGGCTCACGGAGGATTAACATATGAGCCGCGCTGCAAAGTACACAAAGTATCTTAACATTCACTCACGATACACACTTAAATGTGTAAATCAGCAAAAAGCTAACAAACAGTACAAAAACAAATGTAATATTTATACAGTTAAGCCACAATTCTGCAGTATAAAACCACTTTTAGAGCAGTAAATGCTGCACTGTTCACAATCACTACCATAATATAGGCTGAAAATGGTTAAAAAGCTTGCTAAAACCTTTTGATAAAAAGATGTTACTGGCTTTTAGTCAACCTAAACTTTTCATAAAAAATTATTTTTATTATTAAATCCTTCAAGGGGAATAAAACCCTGTCACTGCAGCGATTATGCTGCATTGTTTTAAGAAATGGAGGAAGCTGACAATTTCAATGAAAATGTACAAATTGAAATTACAAGAGAAAAAATGAAAAACGTCATGAAGGCAACAAAGGAAGCTGAGTTTACCTTGAGCAAGAGTGTATTGTGTTCGGAAAGATCCAGAGTTACAGCAAAAGTGGGTCAGGTGGTGTAAGGATTCTTAGACTGAGGACAGTCACTTTTGTCACTGAAGATTTTCTTAGTAAAATGTTAATCCTCAAGACTCGTTCAGGTCAGAGCAAACAGAGAGCACCACCAGAGAGCCCCATCATATGCTTAGCAAGTGATTTGAAAAGTTAAATCAAGCTGTGTGAAAACATCATTTAGTTCATGGTACTTGAGGATTTGTTATTTCTCACACATTTTCTAATCTGATGTTGTCTTAAGATATTAGAAGCAGTGAAATTATGTAAATAGCATTTGAAGGCTAATTGACACGATATTAGCCATTATTCTCATGGTTTGTATGGTTTGTAGTTTGTCTCAAATTTAGGGAAGTTTGTAGTCTTTCTTGCCTTTTAAGATGTGGTCATGGGTACCTGTGACAAGAACATAAATTTAGTAGGTTTTCTCTATTTTACTCTCTATTATCCTGACTCTCTCTGGAATTCATTTTTTTTGCCTTTATTCTCTACTGTCAATCCACTATCCCAACATTTTGAATACATCAAAACTTTGGTGAAATGCAATATTCCTAATTGATAGTTTGTTGAAAATGTCAAAATTATGACTATTAAATTCATTTCATGTATGGTTAATGGTAATTACTCTGTAGTAGTATATGTAAGATAACATTGTACATTTAAGATAACATTTAGGGATAGTTAAGTATTATTCTACTTAATTATTTTTTTCATATTTTTCTCCATTTATACCTTAAATATCACATTATTGCCATTACTTTATTGACTTATGCTATATTCCATGGCCCTCCTAAGAGTGTTATCTGATATAACTGGTTGCCCATTTGACTTACTGCACCCCTGGTCATTCTTATTCTATCCCTTGCTTTCTTATGCTAGTTGTTTCTGTAGTTCATTTAGCCAAGCAGTTGGTTGAGAAACATTCACTGATTCTCAAGGAGGCAACACAATACATTAAGAGCCAGGGGGGTGTCAAAGTTTTAACAGGATGATTGGTGTAAATTGTCATTATTTTGTCTTCTGGGAAACATGCAAATATCTTATGTAGCTTCATAAGGACAATACTAAATGTTTGCACGCACAATATTAAGAATCAAGCCTATCTAAAATTTTAAACTGGTTCATTTGTGTTAATTTATTAAAAAGTTATTATTGTGTCTTGTGAACTATATGTAAACAGCTGCTATGTGAAATAGTATAGTACAGGGCAGTACTAAATAGAAAACATAATGCAATTTTTAGGATTCTTCTTCTTTTAATCCTTCTTCTTCCAACAAAATCACTATATGGTGTATTATTTGCAATAAATACCACTGTCATACAGCCATCTGAAACACTGCAAGGACATTCAAATTATTTACAAAATTGGGCTTCAACTGCCACAAATGTCACCCCAGAGACATCTGTCCATCAAAGCATGCCAGTGATAATCCACCACAGTTGTCCCTCTTTTTTTTGCTGATGAGCTCACTATCAAAAAGGCATTTCAGGTTGGCATCTTGCATATCCTGGTAAGGATAGGCCAAACTGCTCAACAGCTAGTAAGTGAGGCTTCCATAGTGACTATCACTCTCTCATGCGGCAACGTTCGCAAACTAACACATTTATTAGAACAGCCTTGCACCTCCAGCAGGCTAAAGCCTGTGCCCCTCTTGCTACGATTAGGACATGTCTCTGTAGCTGGAATTCCGGGTCTAGTTGTGGGCGGATAACCTACTTCTGCAAAGCTCATAGTTCCATCAAGTCCAAAGAGATTACCACTGCGGCTGTCATCAACATTCTTATCATCCCCAGCAGGAGCCAGTACCACACAAAACAATCTGGCTGAATCTGATTGGCAAGCAAAATAATGTCTGTCTGCCATGTGTTGACAGGCTGGCTAGCTTTCTCAGTGAATCTAGTTTGTGGAATTGTGTGGCCTGTTTTGTTGTTAAGGNTGAGACAGACTGCTGCAATCTTTATGAAGAGGTTGGGCTTGTCCTGAATGACCTGCTCCTTGGTGGAGGCACATAAAAGCCATTCATGCCAGTATGGCATTGTCCTCCTGTGTCTGGCTATCAGGAGAAACCAGGCTGCTTTCATACATCCCATAAACATGATGCTTGAGAAAGGATGAAGGGTAGTTTGAATTATAATGCTAGTTATTGCTGTTTTTTAGTGGTGATGGGAAAATGAAAACCTTGATGTCATGCAAAACATATGGTTGCACAGCATGAATTGATGACCTTAGCATACAGAAAAGGAAGGATCTTTAGGCCTCTCAAAACTAGAATTGGACAGAAACCATCATCCTTTTTGTGAACATGGAAGTATGTTTAGTAGAACCCTTTGTTTTGAACCAGGGGTGGTGTACCATTTCAATTGCACCACTGTCTAGTAGAGAAGGAAATTCTTGGGTCAAATATCAATGAGGCCGAGAAGCTGGAAGCAGAACTTGAGTTTGTATCCCTGCAATACTGTCATCAGGACCCACTGATGTAATGTAGTCACTACCCAAAGTGGAATGTTTTCGGGTGCAAAGTGTCCATAGTCAGCCCCTATAAATATGCTCTGTCTCACCCTTTAGTGGTAGGGGTTCTGTTTATGACTTACCACAGGGGGCGCTCAGTCACCTGCTATGAGCCTGATGGCGTGACTCTGCCTGCCTAAAACCTGTGTGAGGAAAGAGGTTCGCATGGTTAATTTGGCCATTCTGAAACCAGCAGTCTCTTCCCCCAGACTTCACTGGCAGCAGATCCAAAAACCAACCATGGCACATGACTGATTCCACATGGTTGATTTGCACATGCCTGCAGGAGCAGATTGTGCAAACCACATTGGCACTGTGTGTAAACGAGGTTGGTGGAGAGTCACCCCTTATCCTGCCAAGAGCAAAGTGTCAATCAACTCCCTCACAGAGGGATCAACTTCTGCAGATTCGGCTGATTGTTCCAATGCTAGCTGTAAAGCAGCTAACGTATGGCCATTTCGTACAACACATAATGCAATATTGTAAGTTCTCACTAGAACATCATCAGTGTATCAGCATTCAGTGACAAGACAGTGTGCATCTAGATGCAGTGCTTTTTCTGGTGAGACCACCAGCAAGGCACCAATGGAAGGCATGAGGTCCAGCCTGACCTTGCTCAGTCCTTTCAGTTGGACACAGCCCAGGTGCACTTGAGCTGTCTGTTCAAATCCTCTTTTAAAGCTCTCAGTAAACTTTTACCCAGACAGCTTTTCAAGTATGGCTGGTGTTGAACATGGCAGTTCAACTACTTGGCCATTATCAGCCTGGAATCTGACAAATGCAACTGTCGAAATAGCATCCTCTATCTCCTCCAATGGGGATCAGGACATGCGACTAATCATTAGACTATAATGGAGGACATTATTCTCGTAATTTTGCAGTCTCTGGCCCTGAATCACTCATTTCCATTGAGCCATGTCTGCCTAGAAACACTCTGTCTAACGAAAGACCTGAAGAACATTAGAAATAGGTAGATAACTCAGGTAAATCTGGTCGACCCAAGAGATGAGGAATTTTGGATTAGGCCTTGTTACGAGTCTTACAACAGTGTGTTATACAAATATTGATAAAGCAAAAACAAATTGTAATAGTACATCCTCTTTAGATTTTTTTTACACTAAAGCCACTAAATGTATGTCCATTCTTGGATGTGTGTATTCTGAATGTTCAAATGTCTAATATTATCAAACTATTTCACAGTAATTTTCATAGAGTTTTGATTGTTATTAGAAGATGAAGATCCTCTGGAAGGTCAACTTCACTGTTAATTAGTCTCATTCATGTGTCTGCTTTATCCTGGGCAGGGTTGATCTGAAGAGTGGATCCGGAGTCTCTAACCCTAACCCTAACCCTAACCCACACACACACACACACACACACACCTAGGGGAGATTTAACATAACCAATCCACCTACCAGGTTGTTTTTGGGAGGTAGGAGGAAACCCAGAGGAAACACACATGGACATGAGGAGAACATAAAACATTCCCCAAATATAGTACACATGCTCAGGATCGATAACTGGTCTGTCTGAATTAAGATCTCTTAGTTCTTTGTTTCTCAGCACTGTAGTGTTATTATATTCTGTTTATCAATGTTGCAACAGAAACTCTAAAAACTACCAGTTAATGGTCAAAGTGAAGGGTTTGAACAAAAGTGCATCTCTTGAACTCCGACTCAGAAGGGAGCTGAACCTGGGACATCCGAAGTCTTCTGGAAGGCTTATGGCAGCTTTAAAACTGACTGCTGATGTTGCATAGCTTATCTGAATGATGCTAGTAACCATAAACATACACTGCTGCCTATATTTTGCTGCCTATATCTATTAATGTTCTTGTGAAGAAAATGGTTTAAAACAAAAACAAAAACAAAAAAACTGTTGTATTCTTGGTTGGTTTGCTTATGGTCTTATATGTATATATACTGAAGTACAGAGTGAGTCAAATGAAAACCTTAAAGGTGACATACATTAGCCTGCAGGCGATTTTTATGTAGATTATGTAGAAAAATAGTACATTTTGTGACATAATTGCACAAACAAACAAACCAGCAAGCAAGCAAACAAACAAACAAATAAACAAACAAACCAGAGCAACATGAGCAATGACCTCTGCAGAGAGATGAGCACACACTCCATACTCCTGCTTCAGACACACACACACACACACACACACACAGTGTGTGTGTGTGTGTGTGTGTGTGTGTGTGTGTGTGTCCCGACCCACCCTACGAGGGATGTTAATTCTTTTACTTTGGGAAAGAGTGGTTAATATATGAGTTGGAATTTTCTCCCTCATCTGCTGTACTATATTTATGGGGGACAAACTGCTTTCTATGTAGTAAAACTGTGTGTGTGCATTGACAGTTAAAGAGTGTTTTTGCTTTTAAGTACAGGATAGCGTAGTCCATGTCACTACGGTGACGACTGTGCCAACAAAAACAAATATGAAGTGGTACTTACACTCACACAAATTCACTATGATCACTATCACATCCTGACAAGCAGTTTTATTGTTTAATGCTGTTTACTAAAATGTATTAATAATTCACCTGTCAATCTTTTCAACTGCTAACTGTAACCCCTCCCCCCCCAAAAAAAAATCAAATCGAATGTAAATTTTGTTGCATCTAAGCTTTTTTTTTTTTTTTTAAATTACTATTATTATGACTGCTTGTTAATTTGAAACACAACATCTTGAAAAACTAATATTTATTTCTGACCATGGTAAATCTTTGGATTGACTTTTTTTCCCAGTCAGATATATTACACACACACACACACACACACACACACACACACACACAAAAGGAGCAAAGACAACTGCTGCCCACACACAGGCAAAGCAAAGTGTAACACACATGCTCAAACACCCTCTATAACCACAGCAGACTTTGAATTGTGTACATGAGGTTTGCAGAAACACTGGATGTGCTGATAATGGCATTAAAATGCACACATGCGTTTTCCACTATAACAACCCAACCGAAATCAAACCATTTTTTTCTTGAAGGCTTCGTGAGAAGCTGTTTTCCGAAACAAATCCAGCATTGTGCAGACAGCTGCTGGTTTGAAGCTAAACTAGAAAACAAGACATAATGTTTTAAAGATGCTGTGTGTTTCAGCGGAGCATGGCCGAGTCTTTTAGCTTAGCCTTTTAAGCATGCCAGAGTAGCCTTGTTAACGTCCACACATCGTCTCTTTCATGTCTGTATGTGCTTTTGCAAGCAGACAGTTGTTCAGACAGGAGAATCAGTGTGTCTGCATGCTCACACACACACACACACACACACACACACACACACACACACACACACACACACACACAAAGCTGAGATTGCAAAACACACCACAAAGATGCAACTACGCATAAAAGCAGATGGTGCGCCCTCACACTAAACCATATGAACAGCTGAAACCTGTGATACCACATACACACACGAATCCCTGACCTGCAGACACACACACACACACACACACGTTTATATCAAATGTGTGCGCGTGTGTGTATCATGTATCATATACATATATAGTAAATATTTAGGCTTGTTTCTGTGCTGTTTCTGTTGTGTAATGACATTTTCATTCGTTACGCATCATTCATTCATTATTTGGTACTCTCTCACACACACACGCACACACACACATGCACATAAATGTAGAACAACATTTCAGTGAAGGGGTGTGTTATTAGTTATAGTATCTGACACTTTGGCTTTATTCAGGTATGTGAGAGCTACACAGGCCTGAGCCCCCAACTTATCCTCAATACTGTAATAGCCTCAGGCACATTCCACTCTGTGTGTGTGTGTGTGTGTGTGTGTGTGTGTGTGTGTGGGGCATTGTAATTCAGTAGTTCAGACACTCACCCCCAACCTCCCCCTCCTCACAATCTGCCCTCCCTCACTATGTTGACATGCTGCGGAATGCGAATAGCCTGACACGTTTGAATGTTAACATTTCAATGAGAAAAAAACTATCTCTCATCCTTTGTCAGTACAGAGGAGGCAAAAGAGTTTCCATCGGCTGCAGGGAATAGTAACAGCCATGTGATTGAAATGAACAGATTGGGAGAATAGAGCTATCTGGGACTCTTTGCATTCTTTAAGGAAGTTTTGTGGGAAAAGTGGTTGAATGGCTGAACAAAGTAGCCTGTATGAAAGAGATCTCTTATCAACAACAATAACAACAACAACAGCAACAACACACAAGCATTGTCAGCTATAAATAATCACTCAATATCAACTCCGTATGCTAATCATGAGCACTACTGATCAAATATGGCCTACAATTCAATGTAGTGTTGCTCTGCTGGCAAAACAAAACTAATATTGATAAATATCCTCAAATATAAACTATTAAATTAAATCCATTACTAATCACTTCACCAACTGTCAAATTATCTCACTGCACTAATAACAAGCAGACTTATTTTATGCATAGAAAAATACAAATAATGGGAAATAGTGAAGAAACCAATTCAATCCGAATATGTAGTCTAATATACTCCGGCTCAAATATGTTTAAATATACTCAAACACAAATATACTCAACTGCAGTCAAATACTACTCAGACTCAAATATAATCAAACACACACACACACACTCACTCGCACTCAGATATACTCAGAAAATTGTCATATACAACTCAACCTCATATATACTCCTATAGTCAAATATACGCAAATGTAGTCAAATATACTCAGACACTAATATATTTGTATATAGTCATACAAACCAAAACTCAGATATACTCAAATATAGTCATACTGTATACTCAAACTCATATATAGTCAAATATATCCAAACTCAAATATACTCATATAATAAAAAATAGACTCCAATATACTCATATATACCAAAACTCAAATATAGTCAGCTATGCTCATATAGTCAAATATATTCAAACTCAGATATACTCATATAATCAAATATGCTCAGAATCTAATATACTCATATATAGTAATATATACTGAAAATCAGATATACACAAGTATAGTCATATATAGTATACTCAAACTCAAATATAGTCATATATAGTATACTCAAACTCAAATATAGTCAAATATACTCAAATATAGTCATATATATGTATACTGTAACTCATAATTACACAAATATAGTCATATATAGTATACTCAAACTCAAATATACTCATATACTGTACACTTAAACTCAAATGTACTCAAATATAGTTAAACTGTGCTAATCATGGATGTTCAAATGCAGCATCTGTTTTATTTAGAAAACTGAGGTATTGCATCTTTTATTGTATATGTTTGTTGTACTTAGAACACATTATATGTGAGTAAGGAGATATTCATTACTTTTCCTCCATCAGCATTACTAAATGCACAATATGACATCAGCGTGATTGCTTCAGTTCCTTGACATGAAGGTCAGAGTTAAAAAATAATCTTTGGAATTTGAGTCATTAAGGTTAAGATCTCCCCAGTAACAAATCTGGAAGCTAATATTAAATTTGAGATGGAATCACAGATCTGGGTCGAATGTATATTACGTTTATAAATATTATACCCAATAATCAGTAAATACAACTGAAGCAGTCTAACAGGCCTTGCTTTGCTAATCACCAAAGCATTGTTATGCTGAGTTTAAGCGATCCAAAATTAGCACATTAAACACTTTTAAAAGATTTTTACAAATTTATTGTTAAATACATAAAAGGCATTTAATCTCCATGGCAGCCAGGATATGCTTTATAAACTAATTTAGCATTTCATTTGAAACTATTTGAATTGATCTTTGGAAATGACAATTGCTTTGATCATTTGATCACAGTGGCTGCTGCTGACATATTTTTCAAGGAGAACTCAGATGATCGGGTAATAGAGCTCCTTTAGACAAAGATCAAATGGTATTTCCAGTTAGTTCAATCACAGACTCACACAGACTAACACTTCCAAGAGACTTCAAATCCTTTTGAAATATAAACTGAGCAGATTGTAATCCCTGCCTCTGCCTCTCTCTCGCTCTCTCAAACACACACACACACACACACACACACACACACACACGCACACACAGTACAATGTACAACAGCATCTCAGTAATAGTCTGGGTGGTGTCATTATATAATATTTCACATTTCGGTTTTATCCTGTGCATAAGCCTGCTGAGGCACAACACAGCACGGATACTGTAAAAAAAAATGTGGAGAGAAAATTGAGAAGAAAAACAGCTCAGGTGACTGGATGAGGGACTCTAACACCCCAAATCCTACAGACCAGATCACTGGCATTGCCAAACTTTGCCGAATTGATCGATTGATTTTCAAACATGACAGCTCAGTCAGATTTTAGAGCCTCACCCAATGCATAAATTAAACTTCACTTCTGATTTATTAATGTTACCATTTCCCTCTTTTATGCCTTATTCCCTCTGTTACATTCCAAACCTCATCCCTGATACCTGCTTCTCCTCCCCCAAAAATCCAAAATGGGGTGGGGGAAAGGGGGTCACACACAAACAAGATAATGGGGTGACCAGTATCCGAGGGAGACCAACCTTTGTTAGTCCGGAGAGTGACACCTCCCCACTCATAACCCAGTAGCTTCTCCTGGCCTGATGTGGATTCTTCTTTCAGATTTGTCTCTCAGTTCCACCCGGACAGAAAACGTCAAACACACACACGCACACGCACGCTGTGTGTGTGTGTGTGTGTGTGTGTGTGTGTGTGTGTGTGTGTGTGTGTGTGTGTGTGTGTGTGACACACAAAGAGATTGATGTAGCCTTTACAAATGTAACTAAACTCGCTCTCATTCACTCACTTTCAGTAATTCAGAGGCAGTTCAATTAAAAAAAAAAAGTCAAACCCTTTATCTGTGCAGCGTCACCTTGGGATAAAGTATATTACTACACCAGAAGAGGAGATTAAAAGAGTCTCTACTCATTACAAGCAAATTACATGTTCTGTTCCAGCCTATCTTTCTATTACACACAACGGCTTAGTCCAGAACACAACATGTCGTATTGAGTTTGGACAAACACAATAAAGGACTCCTGGTACATTGTGGCATTTTACACACATAATCTCTTCCTCATTCTGCATTTATAACTATTTCTTAAAGAACAGAGTACTCGAAAACACTTACGCTCAAAGATGCAAGTCCATTTCACACCTGCTTTTGTACCACATCTGGGTGTCAATGCAGAACAGTCTGATGTGATGCATCCTCAACGAGATGTTAAGCATATATTACCTCACACTTCGGTTCACTCTCTGACATGCCACTGAAGCCTGGAGACACCTGGGGCTTTTGTTGACGAGCTAGCATGCTGATAACTAGCATGTGCACATTAGTTCTATCAGCAATCTAAGCATGGCTGTTAATATCATATCTACTGAGCTGACAGAACTCACACTGAAATGGTAAATGTTTTAGCACTGGACATTGGAGTTCACGCAAGTTGTTAGCTACTAAATACTGGGCCGACGCTATACAGGCCAGTATTAGGGAGACATGGGTTTTAAAATAAGTGAAGTGAAGTGACTTTGTGGCCAAGTGTGGTGACCCATACTCGGAATTTGTGCTCTGCATTTAACCCA
>CM074963.1:2331738-2354670 GCA_037577455.1 Pangasius macronema
ACCCACCACCTTCAGGTTCACCTTCAGGTTACAAGTCCGACTCTCAGACCATTAGGCCATGACTGCCCCCAAATAAATAATATGCCCCCAAATTATAAAATAATAATGCGTTCATTCAAGTTTGCATTCATTTAAATGGATAGTATGTACACTACAGTGTACATACTGTACAGTTGGGATTTTTTAAAATAGGAAATTTGTCTTAAAGCTTCTACATAGTACATGTCAACAGAAAAGTGATTTCCATGCTTTCATTTTCTGACTATAAAGAACTTTTTCATCACTGAAGAAAACAGATCTGATGAGTTCAGCAGAGCTCTGAAACAGAGCTGTCTGAGACTAGCTTAAAAATAGAAATAATAGACAGCCAAAGTCTGCAGAAGAACTATGAAGCCTGGAACAACCTGGCAACTCTTTGATTCTCTTATAAAACTGCAGAGATGTACTGAAGAGATCTGATTCATTTTTTTTTTAACTGTTTTCTATTTTTAACAGTTGTATCATTTATGAGCTTTTTCATTTCACTATTTTTTGAAAGCATCTCCTCTGCTTTACAGAATTTCTTACATGTGCTTTACAGTTTGCACAATACTGTACATTTATCATGTCCTGTTATGTATTAGTAAAAGGCACTTAGCTCTGTTCACCTAAATATGCGACTATATCACTCTATTGCAGAGTAGCTTTTTGACTAAGATTGTATCATTAATGTTTTGATTGACTGTTTCTAGTAAGTTGGTGGACACCTAATTTTGCAGTAGCACTATCAGGTCCTTTAACGCTGAATGCCTGGATTGGATTCGTAGGTTACCATGGATAAAAATGCCCTCTTGAAATGATTTCCCTGGAAATGCCCATCACCAGGGAAGGCCACAATGCTGCTTTGACATCTGGGATGCCTCAGTGATGGACCTTTTCTCTCTAAGAGATTATATTAAAACCATAATTCATACTTCCTGCTATTGCATTAACTCTCCTGATTCTTTTTTTGTTATAACATTGTATCTCTAGACCCGTCCTGTATCATCCTACCCTCACTGTCTCATCGTCATTCTACTGTGCTGACACATCCATGGCAAACCGCCAGAACCTGTTATAACGGCTGGAGAAGTGAAGAACCAGTCAGCTCTGCAGGGTGTATGATTAAATGATTGAAAAAGGATAAATCTGTGAACACACAAACAAATTAATACAAGAAAAAACTGGAATGCAGGTGAAGACCAACAGCCAGATTTTGTCTTTGATGTCTTTTTTTTTTGTTCTGTTTTTTTTTTCTTCTTTTTTTCATTTTGAATCGAACAAACATTCTTATCCTGTTCCTAATCCCCATGACATACTCGTGTCTGGGAGACAAGAACAACACACACACACCAACAGAAAGGTCTCATGTGGTGAACAGAGGTATGTAGCGTGCAGCAAGTTGCGCATATGTCTGTGCGTGNGTGTGTGTGTTTTAATGGCGTGAGGCTGGCAAATCAGCCCCATTAATTTTGAATTTCACCAGAAGCCACCTGTCAGCATGCCTTTTATCGAATGTACATACCAGCTCCTAATCACATGGGGCCCACTGCCAAAATACCTGCACAGGCCAACGCATGAGTGCAGGTGAAAGACATGAGAGAGGGTGAAAGAAAGTGGAACAGAGAAATGGAGAAGGTAAAGGAAAAGTATTAGGTTATTTAAGGCCAGTCAGTGAAATTCATCACCAGATAAAGCAGTGGAATTGCCACAATTCCCCAACACTATGTTGTATGTGTGTAAGAGAATATCACTCACTTTAAAAACAAAAGCATGTATAATACTTTAATCTTCTGAAGCACATAACCACAGAGCAGCAGTGAGATTAAACACCTCTACCCATGACTGCAACACGCACATTACAAGTGCAGAAATGCTTCTGCAGCGACTCCAAAAGCTGAAAAGCACTCACACTGACTAAACTAATAGAGTCTGACATAAACAGACCACATGCGAGCCTGTACAAGCAAAATAAGGTGACACACAGTGAGGTATTATGGCCAGGCATCAGGGCACATTTCGGCCTAAGTTGACTGATTGCTGTAAATGACGGCTAAATGTCGGACAGTAATTGTGCTTTTGTAGCCGGTGAGCTGATAGCGGCATTACAGTCCGTCTGGGGAATGATTATGCTCGCAATTGAGTTTGCAGTGTCTGGGGGGGGGGGATTGGCTATCTGCAAAATGGCAGTAGGCATTCCCAACACACACACACACACACACACACACACACACACACACACACACACACACACACACTAGAGACTTCCCCCACGTCCCCTGCTAAGCACTGAGGCAAGTCAATACATGCCAAAAACACCAGAGCAGACCAAACAGTAAAACAGATAGGGAACTGCAGACAGACGTACTACAGCACTGAAAAGAGCAAACCTCATCCAGTGAACAATATGTTCTTCTCAGCCAGCAGTTAGCACCTGCAGCCTACACACACACACACACACTATTCTTTAGTTTTAACAACACCTTCATGGTGTACTAGCACAAGCTGTGAAATCAGAAAATGATGTCATAGAAAAACAAGGACACAATGACTCATAAAATATGTATTTTTAAAAAAAAAAACAATATGATAAACATTCATTCACATGTTGAAATTAGTTTTGAATAAACGACATACAGAAGTATGAATTACTGTTTCCTGTAAACACAGTTATTTCAATATTATGAAGAGAAACAAGAACATAAGGCTGTCATATGAGTTCCAGTCATAGAGAGACAGAAATATATACTTGCTATTGCATCTTTTGTTTTATCATATTTTTTCTACTTTAGGCAAATATTTTACAGGACTCAGCCTTTTCGTTCAAGTTTGTTCCTGTCGCTGAATGGATGGAAACTCCACTATAGTCCTGATGCTCTGTCAATGTCTTCCCTCTCCACAATCAGCTCAAGGATACAGAAAGGACTGAATATTGAACATGAGGTCAGGGACCAGGACATCTTGCAATGTAAGTAAGTAGTAGGTGAATATTTTGTCCATTCAGTATCTCAAGACACAAAACGTTTTTGCCTTCTCATAAGATGAATAAGCAAGAAATTGAAGAACACCTAGTTAGCCAAGTCAAGCTCAAACTGTCCTTCAAACCGCAGTTGGAATCTTACTTAGCTAATAGTTTGGATTTGGTGTAAGGCCGATAACACCGACCCAAGAGAGGAAGCTGACACATCAGGATCAATTAAACACTTTCATCAAAAGCGAGTTTTGTTTGATGGAGTAGATTGTGCTGTAATCACAGCTCTTTGTTACTTCACAAGATAATTTAGCATCTCCTGGCATAAACACAACACATGGAAAAGTGTAAGAAAGAGTGGTAATTAGGGTTAAGAAAGACGGGCCTTAACATGAAATATTGTAATGTTTATAGTGTTTGGCCATTAATTAATATATCAAGGCCACAAGTTAATGTTTCAAGGCCACAAACACAAGTGGCCATGTATTATTATGCTGTGGTCATGAGATACCCAAGTCTTTGCCATGAATTGTGTAACCTGAGCCCATGACTTAATATGTTGTGGTAATCTTATGCTTAATATGTGGCCTCTAGTTAATGATTTGGTGAGAACGAACAAGATAAAAGTCTGTTCGCTTTAAGAATTTGATTAACATGTCACAAAGACAGTGACTCCATCATGTCTTTAAAATTAAGGTAAAGAATAACATTATAAATAATCTCCATGCTTATGATATTGTGGCCACAATGGTCTAATTCAATGGATTTCTTCTGTGCCTCACTCATTTTGAAATACAATAGTTGCCATGAAGTAAGTATTACACCTCATGGCCACACCTTATTATTAATAACCACCATGTCACCTGCCCATGTGCACAAAATAAGCTTATTGAAGACATTTTTTGAGTGGAAGAACTCGAGTGTCCTGCACAGAGCCCTGACCTCAACCCCACTGAACACTTTTGGGATGAACTGGAACACCGACTGAACCCCAGACCTCCTCACCAACATCAGTGTCTGATCGCACTAATGCTCTTGTAGCTGAATGATCACAAATCCCCACAGCCACGCTCCAACATCTAGTGGAAAGCTTCCCAGAGGAGTGGAGCTTATTATAACAGCAAAGGGGGAATAAATTTGGAATGGGATGTTCAACAAGCACATATGACTGTGATGGCCATGTGTTTGCAAACCGTTGGTCATACAGTTGGTGTACAGTAGTACTTAATTACTGAAATCTTTCAGAGCTTTTAAAATGATTCTGTGTTTTTAGTCTTAGTCAAGACTAAATATATTGGAGAATATATTGGAGTAGCTCCAGGTTCAGTGCATACTGGCAGGAACGCACGTGATTCTGTCACCCTTAAATGCAGCTGCTCCATAGTCATGCTGTTTGGCCATAAAAGGAAAAGTAACTGTGGGAAAGGCTTGTTTCTGAGCAGCTCGGAGGCGACAGGTGACAGAAATTCGCGTGTTTGAAACTCTCCTCAGATACTGTTCTGAGGTTGTTTAGTTAAATAGGTGTACAAAGACACCATCAAATCTGTAGAGATAGATGATGCAGGAGATAACAGCACGCCCGGATGCAGGCTCTGGTAGTGGTGTCATTCACTGAGGAGTCAGAACTTTCAGGTGAAGTCTGAGAGACGACTCGCAGTGTAATTGAATCAAAGTGACTTGATGGAAACCTCTTTCCAGCATCTGAGCTAATTATATATGTATTTCCAGCATTAGAGCGAATGATGAGATGTGTGTTTGCTTCTCAGCTGTGTGAATGACAGATTGTGTCCTTCTGCACTGCTGCTTGCTGTTGGAAATGAATCTTTATAATGAAGCACAGAGGAACAACAATAACATCAACGCTTCCTTTATGTGCCAATGCACATTCATAGTGCTTTGCTTTTTATTACAAGGCATCGTAAGATTTCATGAAAGAATTTCATCCATCCATTTAGGCAAGAACAATAATTGCGGGTCAAAATATCACAGTTTAGAGGAAGTAAAATATTTGGGAGATGAAAGAGTCAGCTCTTATTGCCTCAGAGTCAGAATTCCCACCCAGAGCCTCTAGGATGTTTTTATAAATGCTTTATTAGAGCTTTCAGCTTACAGTACAGTACAACAAAGTGAAAACATAGCAATAATGATTAAAACTGACAGCAGTAGAATGAATAACAATACTCAACTGGAACATTTAACAATATCAAACACCATAGCTCAAAACAGAAACAGAGAGGAATAATAACTAAAAAAAGAAAATAAACAGGAAAGGAAGGAAAAAGAAAGGAAGAGGGCTTTACTGAAATTAAGTATTTACACCCATTAAAGTGTTTTAAAGTGAAATTGTAATCAAATATTGTTTTATCTCTTATAAAACAAACTAACAACTAAACAAACTTTACAGAGAGAAGTGTCTATAGCCTTTAGGATGTTCCGTATGAATCCGTCGACCACCTGTCACTCCTCCCCCATCAGCATCCTGATTGGCTCGCGGCTCCACATGAAAGCAGGTGGGCGGGGACAGTGAGCGCGTCGGTGTTCAACAACAGCCAATTACAGACGCGCTCTTCTGGGGAGCTTATAAATGTCCCGAAGGCGCTCGCGCTCGCTTCAGTGTGCTGAGTGCTGCGCAGAGGGAGTGTGACAGGTAGAGCAGCTCATTTACTGTAACCGTTATTGCAGTTGTATACGGAATTACCAGACCAAGTGCTCAGAGGAGACATTTGTGGCATTTGTGTTTCGAATGACGGAGTGGATATTGCGCAGATTTTCTGCTTGGACTTTGTTTTGCCTCGGTTAAAAATCTCTGCTTTGAATTTTGACAATGCGCCTGATGCAGAACATGTCGACTATAGTGGAGTGCCCCGGCTCGGAGTGCCTGTCCAAGCGCCTCATCAAGCTGGCCGTGCTCGGGGGCAGTGGAGTGGGCAAAACCGGTAAGATCATCTCCTCTTAAAGCAGTTCACCTTTTAAACCGCTGTTTTTGGCTGAAAACTCATCAACTCTGTTGTGTTTTGTTTCCAGCGCTCATTGTTCGCTTCCTCACCAAGCGCTTCATTGGCGACTACGAGAGAAATGCAGGTAAATCAACTGAAAACTTCTCCAAACTTGTTCATCTCCGGAGCTCATGAACATCTGTGGAATCGCCCTGTCACCGTGTTAACGCCTGGTCCTTGTGTTTGTGTTTACAGGCAGCCTGTATTCCAGAGAAGTCCAGATCGACGGAGAACAAGTGGCCATTCAAGTGCAGGATACACCTGGAGTGCAGGTGAGTGGATAGAAATCCAAATAAGAAACTGTTTGCCTGAGAGCATATACATACACACACACACACACACACACACACACACACACACACACAGGTTTTGTCTTTTGTAAGAGAGCACATTCCTTTTGCTCCTTTTGTGTTGAACACTTGGGCTTCCTAGCAGTCAGCCTGTTGTCACTCAGCCTGTAGACTCACATCACGATTTTCTAAACCCACGAACATCACGACGAGTGGGAGACTAGACTGTGTGGCTTGTGACTCTCTCTCGCTCAGCTTTCCTAAATGACACAAACAAATGTAAATTTCAATCATCCAAACAGTTAGAGTGCTTATTTCACCTACAGGCCATTACTGTGCCATTTTTTCCCTCTCATTTCTGTGCTTTAGTTTCTCTCGTGCTGAGAGTTTTAAAAGCTCGTTTCCTGATCCGGGCAGCGCTCCAAAAACCACAGAATGTCTGTAATTCAGACTACAAGTCTAGCCACCTCATTTCCCCTCAGTTCGTGTAACAGTTGTCCAAGTTAACCGATACTTTCCCGTCACTTTCCTCTTCATGGCCACCTCAGGCAGTAAACGATACTGTAACCCTGCCATGAGACATAATGCTAGTTTTAGGAATTTCATCTATATGGCAAGGTAGCATCACTGCATGGTTATTTGTTAGATAAGACTCTAAAGTATTTTTTCCCCTGAATGTTTTATGTTTAGTTTTCTTTTTCGACCAGGCATAAAATAGTACCTACACTATATGGCCAAAGGTTTGTGGACCTGACCATCACACCCATATGTGCTTTTTGAACATCTCATTCCAGATCTAGTCCCTGCTTTCCTGTTATAATAAGCTCTTCACCCACGAGATCATTAGTGTAGTCAGGCCCTGAAGGCAAGAAGGCTTGGGGCACAAAGGTGTTCAGTGGGGTTGAAGTCAGGACTCTGCAGGACACTTCAGTTCTTCCACGCCAACCTTAACACACCATGTCTTCATGGAGCTCGCTTTGTGCACAGGGGCATTGTCATGGGCTCAGCCTTTTAGTTCCACTGAAGGGAAATTGTAATTCTACAGCATACAAAGAAATCCTATACAATTATATGCTTCCAATTTTGGTTAGGTGAGGTGTCCACATACTTTTGGCCATATTGTGTATAATTTGACCCTTTGACATACACTGGTTTTGTTTTAACCATACTCCTGCCATTATGCATTTCCAAACTGTGTGACATGGTTATATTGAACATCCAAAAATTTAAATTCACGTCTCTTTCAGGTAAACGCCAACGGCCTGAGCTGCACTGAGCACGTGAGACGCTCCATCCAGTGGGCCGACGCCATGGTCATGGTCTATTCTGTGACAGATGGTCACAGCTTCGACCTCATTAGTCAGCTCCATCAGCTTGTGAGCCATGTGTATGCTGATAGACCGGCACCACCAATTATCCTGCTGGCCAATAAGGCGGACATGGTGCACGTGAGGCGGGTGGAGGCGCAGCAGGGCCCGGCGCTGGCCTTGGCACTCGGGTGTTCTTTCTACGAGGTGTCAGCTAGCGAAGACTACAGTCAGGTGCACGGAGCTTTCCACAGACTCTGCACAGAGCTTGCCAAAAGACAGGTGCCATTTAGCACCAATGCAAACGCAGCTTCAGCCAGCAACGAGAAGAAGAGGTCACCTCTTATCCCCAGGCCCAAATCACCCAACATGCAGGACCTGAAGAGGCGCTTCAAGCAGGTGCTGTCGGCCAAAGTGCGCACAGTCACCTCTGTGTGAGGAAGAGAGTGAGGGATATGGCCCGGATGTGGGGCTAGACAAGAGAGAAGAGCGCGGGGTTGAGTGGCAGGGCGACGATCCAAAAGGCAGAGGCTCACCGAAGTAAAGATTTGGTCTTGCTTTTGAACTTTTGATCAGCAGGCCAGATCTAAAACAAAGGGGTGCTGAACTATGACCTCTGAAATCGTTGACCTCTGACTTGTGAACTTTGACCATCTTGGTGGCGGAGGCTAAGCCACCTGTGCTGCTGTGACGGACTCGTATGATCACGGATACAGCAGGATACTGAGAACTGTGGTGTCTAAAATTGCCTTAAAGATGAAGAATGCAAAAAGACACTTGGACTAAATAAAACAATAACGTACGCACACACACTGCGTTATATCTGTAGACAACTTCACCTGGCAACAGAGCTTGTGAAGGACAGAGAGCTGGGTATTTTTATCGATGCGGATGTTTTCTTTGTCAAGGCTTTCAGCCCTCAGCAGAAACAAACTGAAAGCAGGCATTGTTAAAGGAACGAGGCACTAAAGCTGAAGGGCACAAGCAGCCTGTGTGTTTTGTGTTAAACTCTTCAGTGCCAATTTGTATAGTTTTTTTTTTTAAATGCACTTTACATCATGCCCCAGGGCTAAAGCTTGATCTAATTTATTGTTTTGTGATTGAAAATAAAATATATTTGACTTTGAATATTTTTGACTCAGACTGTTTTGTCGTATGCTGCCCGTTTTCACACATCTACCCCAAACACAGTAAAGATTCGGTTAATGGTGCTGGAGTTTCCTGTCATCAGTTAAACATCAGTCATCTGGCACAGGCAGAGCTAACCTGTTCAAGTGCTGACTTTTAGTCATAAATGTGGTTGGAATTGCTTGGTAATATGTTCTACACATCTATAAAGAGTATAACACAGTGGTACCTTCCCTAATAAAAAAAAAACGTATGTGCACAATGGAATATGAGTGTGTGTGTGTGTCTGCCTAGGAAGCAACAGGGAGAATACACTGCACTTGCAACACTACACAGAAGCATTACTAATTACTCCGTTAACATAACCACCCACACACACACACACACACACACACACTCCAACAAACACCAGTGAATGCTGAGTGGAAAGATAGGATGAGACAGAAGCAAGTGTGTGAACACCAACACTTTAACTCCATCCACACTTCAAGTCTCTCTCTCTCTCTCTCTCTCTCTCTCTCTCTCTCACACACACACACTGAAGTTATTCTTCTCAAATTTATTTCAACATGCAACAATTTACAAATTGTGCATACAGTTCACACTTTAAGAAGCACTTACTGTTTCTAGTCTCTTTACAGTAAAATCCACACTTTTACGACTCAGAAGCATTTGTGTGTTGGTCTCTGGTAAACAGAAAACGTCACAAATGCTTAGATTCTGCAGTGTGTGTGTCTTCGGGAATGTGTATGCTTTACTGTGTGTGTGTGTGTGTGTGTGTGGTCTGCGTGTGGTCTGCTTTCTCTTCTCACACTCCTATATCAGGCGAGAGTCTGTCAGTGCTGAACAGCAGGTGTGGAATATCAGCTGGCCTCAGTAGCCTTGTCGAGATCACCAAAACCTGAGAGAGACAGAAACACACACCGTACATGAGCTCACGCTGCACCTGACGCCTACACACACACACACACACACACACACACACACACACACACACACACACACACACATACACACACACCAGAAGTTCTAAGCTAATGTAATTAGCTCCAGCATTTGTGTGCGCTCTTAATGATTACAGGTATTACTCTATTATTGTTGTTATTATTGTGTATTAGGCTTTTGAGTTCATTTTCTAAACTCAAATGACAAGACTATATGATTTGAAGTTTGATTCGTTGCTTTTGTTTGACTAGCATTTGTGCTACAACTACAAATAATATATATTCCAACCCCAATTGCTTGCTCATTGGTCTCTCTCTTATTCTCGCCCTTGTGATTAAATGGTGTTTAAATCCTGTGGCAGTTAAAATCACAGTTGGTTCTTTTAAAAATGTATGGACAGTATTCTGCCTCATTTACATATACGCTTTGGATAAAACCATATGCACAACGCATAAACGTAAAGGGAAAGTTTTCATGAAATAGTGGCACCCTTAAAATTAGTATGTTTTGACACAACAGGTAACAACTCTGAGTCTCTTCCTGTAATAACTCTGTAATAATGTAATAACTTCCTGTAATAACTCTGTAATAATGTAATAATGAGACACTTGGTACACTCGTCAATGCAGAACATGTTAAGCTCCAGTATGTTTTTAATTTAGACCACAGGTCCTCAGTACTGTACAAATCCAGATGTTAAGATATTAATTTAGCAAAACACTCATTTTCTATTTCAGCGGGTCCCTGGAGGACTAGTGGTTAGGCCACAGCGCTCGTACCGCTGCCGCCCGGGTTTGATTCCCGGCCAGGGAACCAACCCCAGCCACTGGGGTAGCGTGCAAGAGCGAAATCTCAGTGCCGGTCCCAGGCCCGGATAAAATTGGGGAGGGCTGCATCCGGAAGGACATCCAGCGTAAAACTGTGCCAAATCAAATATGCGGACCAATGATCCGCTGTAGCGACCCCTAACAGGAGCAGCTGAAAGAGGAACAACAACAACAACAACAACTCATTTTGTATTTCATTAACCACTTCTGTGGTGATGTGGAAGTATGTTTGTCTCATCATTTTGTTGAAAAGTCTACCTATGGCCAAGTCTGAACCTCCTGGCAGAGGCAACCAGGTTTTGAGCTGTAAATATCCCGATCCTTAATGGAAATCATGATGCCATCGTTCTTCACAAGATCCCCTGATCCACCAGCCACAAACAACCCCAAAGCATCAATGCTCCACGTCTATATTTCACAGGAGTTTTATTATTTTATACAGACCCCTTTTTGTTGTCTAACAGGCTGAAAGTATGCTTGACCAAAAAGTTTTATTTTGTTCTCATCTGACCACAACACAATGCCAACTGCAGTACTAATAATGCTTTGTGAATTTCAGGTTGTTTTTTTGAGAGGCTCTCAGGAAGAGCTTTTTTTTTTTTTGCAACGATTCCAAAAGCAGGCTGTTATGAAAGTGGTGTTATGAAAGAAGGAACTAAATTGTGTACTTCTGAACCAGTTCTTGTTCCCTCCTTCACCATCGTCCTCACTCTGTGGGGGAACAGTGCGCTTTTGAATATCATTCCTGGCAAACCTTTACCTGTTTCAGACATGTGAGAATTTTGCTATGGCGCTAATTGTGCCAGGGAAACGGGACATAGCTAAAGACAGCAACAATGTTCCTGGGTACAAACTAATTAAAAATAATTTTTTTAAGAGTGACAATTTGTTTGCATTTATTTAAAATATTCCTTAAGGGTATATGGACCCTTAGGGGTACATACTGAAGCTTACATCTAGTCTCAAAACATCCACGCCGATGACACACACACAGTTATCAAATTTTAAATAATGAAGAATAATGATCTTCATGATGGTCACTGTACTTAATGCTGCTGAATATTTTAGAATACATTTGAATAGTGAGATGATGTTTGTGCTCGTTGAGCTATTATAAGGCAGAGACATTTATAGCCACCACTTTACAGTTTTTTTATATACCATTGATGTGAGCTCTATTTATGGAGAGCAGGGAGCCAGAGTGTTTCCACTGAGTGCAATGATGTGAATGATTCAGAAGTTAGCTTAGTGATTGAACTCAGGCATTACACCCTAAAATCACCCTAAATCCAAGATCTTAGTGATGCCACTGAGGACAAACACCCGTGTATGTATTCTGAGGTCAAGCTGTGTGTGGGCTGTTTTCTGCTTTTATAATTTTAGATTTATTCATGACATGGAGCTTTGATCTATCACAGCCTTTTCATTCAGGTCAGAATCAATTATGTTTCTATTCAGTCTGGCACACAAACGTGCGCTCGCACACACACACACACACACACACACACACACACACACGTGCGCCTTTTAATTTTTAGCTTTGATTCAGTGTTATAATGAGCCATGTGAATAATACTGATACAGGTCCTCTGATGTTCCAGTGAATATAGGTCAGCATGCTTGCGTGTGTGCAAACACACTCACTCACCTAAACTCTTCACTACAACCCCACATCGTACTTACTGTAACACCACATTATACTCTCCATTACAACTAGTGCTGNCACACACACACACACACACACACACACACACACACACACACACACACACACACACACACACACACACACACGTGCGCCTTTTAATTTTTAGCTTTGATTCTGTGTTATAATGAGCCATGTGAATAATACTGATACAGGACCTCTGATGTTCCAGTGAATATAGGTCAGCATGCTTGCGTGTGTGCAAACACACTCACCCACCTAAACTCTTCACTACAACCCCACATCGTACTTACTGTAACACCACATTATACTCTCCATTACAACTAGTGCTGTGTCATACTCCCCCCCTCACAAGGGATGTCTTCTGCCTAATTTTATTAATTAGATGCCCATAAGTCTAAATGATCGAATGTTCATTTAACCACTGTGAGAGGGGGATAAAGAGTATTTAATATGGTGTAATGGAGTAGCGTTTTCTGCTGCAATTAAACTTGAAGGCACACATGCTTAAGTGTTTCACAGACTTTGACAGACAGGAAAATAAAAAGCAGAAATATTAACCACAAAGCTAAAGCTGCATTGAATGTCAGCCTTCCTGAATGTCAGTGCAATATTACAGTAGTTGTAGTGTAACAGCACATGCACTGGCATCTCAAACTTTATGAACTGCCAAATGGCTACAACCACCAGCCACACCATACTCACCACTGTAACGCCACACCATACTCACCACTGTAACACCACACCATAAACTTCACTGTAATGCCATACCATACTCACCACTGTAACGCCTTACCACTGTAACGCCACACCATACTCACCACTGTAACGCCACACCATACTCACCACTGTAACGCCACACCATACTCACCACTGTAACACCACACCATAAACTTCACTGTAACGCCACACCATAAACTCCACTGTAACGCCACACCATAATCTCCACTGTAACGCCACACCATAAACTTCACTGTAATGCCACACCATAAACTTCACTGTAACTTCACTGTAACACCACACCATAAACTTCATTGTAACACCGCACCATAAACTTCACTGTAACGCCACACCATAATCTCCACTGTAATGCCACACCATACTCACCACTGTAACGCCACACCATAAACTCCACTGTAACGCCACACCATACTCACCAGTGTAATGCCACACCATAAACTTCACTGTAACGCCACACTGTAAACTTCACTGTAATGCCACACAATACTCACCACTGTAACACCAGACTATATTTTCTACTGTAACATCATACTCTGTACTGTAACGCCACACCATAATCTCCACTGTAACACCACACCATATTTGCTACTGTAACATCACACCATACACTCCACTGTAACACCATACCATACACTCCACTGTAACATCATAAAATACGCTCCACTATAACACAGTATTCTCCACTGCAACACCATACCATATTCTCTAACTGTAACACCATACCATACACTCCACTGTAACACCAGACCATACATTCCACTGTAACACCATACCATATACTCCACAATAGTATGTATATTCAAAGATAACAAGAAAAAGATTTCAGGAATTAGTAGAACAGCATTACATAACTATTTTGATGATCTACAGTTAAAATCAATATTCAGATCTAAACTTAATCAAAATGTAACTCTAACCTCAGTTAGCTCACAATCTGGATTGTGTCAAATATGTGTGTTTTTACATGGAGTGAGTGGTAACATTTTTACTTTAAAAAGCTTCCACCAAGATTTGAGCATTGTTGTATCATTACTGTATTGGGGAAGCAGGGGTGTTGGGGTGCAGGTTACATAATGTGATGACATTTTGATTTTGTGTTCTGATCAACCAGGGGTTGTTCTGTTGGTTTGGATGAAATCCATTTTGTCATCTACTGTAATTGGTTTGCCAAGTAATATGTTTGGAAATCAGGTGCTTCTAAGTTTAATTCTGGGCTTCTGGTTTTCCAGTAAAAATGGATGTTAACCTGCTCAGTGCCTTGCACATTTCTCCCAAACAGGCCAAATCAGGACAGGCAATGATCCTACGATATACCTATGTATATTTACATTTTATATATGATAGACGTATATTCACCTTTAATATATAATATAACTGTATTTAGAATGCAATGTCAGTTGTAAATATAGTATTGAAAGTATAGAATGTCAAATCACTTACCACATTGCATTACTGAAAACAAACAATTGGGAACACCTTTTTTCATCATTACAACTCCACTATACTATTCCATTATGACAAAAACACCATTTCTGCATTATGGCTTCACACCATACTCTCCACCTTAACCTCCAATTATACAATGTAACACTATACTTGTAATTTTCTCATAATCATATCCAATTACTACAAGTATAAAGTATAAGTATGGTCTAAAAAATGGTGTTAAAGTGATAAAGAGAACTGGAACTATATATACTCACCTGTGTCCCTGCTTTATGGGTGGAGACGATGTCACGGATAAGGCGGAGCTCTGATGCAGTGACTCCGCCCACCATGAAGAGAAGCAGCAACGGATGGTCACTTGGATGAGGCCGATTGACCTGCAGGGAGAGATAGAGTTATACTCTTACTATTTTTGTGTTGTGACTCAGATCTCAGCTGGACGCCTTGGTAAGGTGGGACACAAAGACATGCACACATGCACAAACACACACACACACATGTGAAAGTGGCCAATCGTGTTCAATGATGACTTGGACTGTTGGCTTTCATTTTGAGTTCTTTGATTGATAAGTTTTATTGCAGGTGGAGCAAATGTAAGTGTTAATGGCAACAACAACATTCTTGATGGTTTCTCTCCTATTACACTTTTGCTCTGTTCTGGCTGTCCTCTCCTCCTCTAGCTCGTGTATCCTGTCTAGGTAACACTGCCACCAGATTTCATTTCGCTTAAACTTATATAACCTTAATAAAAATTTTAATTCATATTTAAAACTTTTTTAATCCATGGGGTAGTTGTCCTTCTATGGGGGAGATGGCATGTGCTCTTCATACTTTTTTAAACCCATTATCACCACAAGAATGCACTGAAAACACACAACACGTACACACACACACACACACACGTACACACCCTTGCAAACACGTAGATGTTCTGTCTGAGTGAGCCATGTGGTGCTTAGCCAGTCCTGCTGGGCATGAATGGCTGGGCAGACATGGACGTAGCATGTGACTGACTGAGTAGAATGGCAAGTGAATGATTAATAATGAGACACTCATTGAGGCCGAAAGGGGCAGCTTTGCCTCATGCTACACTGGACACTAACTCAAGATGGAGAGGGAAACAGAGATGCAAAGCAAGATTGTTAATTTTATTTAATTGTCCCTTGCTGATTATGGTATCATCCACAACTCTGTAAGGCAGCGGATGTGCGTATAAACAAATAAAGTAAGCCTCACTGTTCATATATAAGCATGTACATGAGTGAGCGTGGATGTGTTAGACACCAGCATGTGGGTGGACACACAGCATGTACATGTGCATCTGCAGCAACGTGCTCATTTCCTTGCATACGAGAGAAAGAGAGAGAGGTGGTGGGGGGTGGGGGGCAGTGGGGGGCATTAAGGGGGAATGATGAAGAATGGCAAACTATGACTAAAGCAACCTCTCTCTCCCTTTCACACACACACACACACACACACACACACACACACACACACACACACACAAACTAGGTGAAGAAAAAAATGTTACGAAATGTATCTTTCTGGTTAATTATCTTAGTTAAAAGTAAATTTATTCAAAGAAGAAAACATTAGCAAAAGAAATATATTTTAATAAATATATTTATTAAAAAAGATTTATAAAATATATTTATTTTAATAAATATATTTTAATAAATATTTAATAAATATATTTTAATAAATATTTAATAAATATATTTTAAGAAATATATTTTAATAAATATTTAATAAATATATTTTAAGAAATATATTTTTATAAAGCCATACATGCTATAATTATTGGCACACTTAGAAATTCTTATGAACAAAATATACCTGCATATTCCAATTTATATTTTCAGTCTGCATGAGTATTTAGTAACTCGAGGCATAAATCCATGACTTTCTGTTTCACTGGTGACAGAGTTCGAATTCGTTATGGTTTTATGACTAGTACTGAAACTCTGACTGAAACTTGCTTCTATGGTCACATGAGACAAAAATGCAGCTTTTGGGCTGAACACTGAAGGCGGGTTTGGCATAAAAGGAAGGCTAGTTATACATACTGTCAGGGCCATAAGATTAAAGTTTTGTCTGTGTACACCACCACAGTGGATTTGAAATGAAGCAGTCAAGATGTGATTGAAGTGTAGACTTCAACCGGGGTTTAATAAAAATATTGCATTAACCATTTAAAAATTACAGGCATTTATTGAGTCCCTCAAATTTCACAGGTTCAAAAGTAACTAGACAAACTAACAATCATAAATATTAAGATTATTTTTAATGTTTGGATGCAAATCATTTGCAGTCAATGACGTCTGGAACCCATGCAGAGTTTCCTCCTTGGAGATGCTTTGCCAGGCAGCAGCCTTCAGCAGCTTCTTGTTTGTGGGTCTTTCTGCCTTCAGTTTTGTCTTCAGTAAGCGAAAAGCAGCTCAACTGGGTTGAAATCATCGAACATTTAAGAACATTCAATTTCTTTGCCTTAAGAAGCTCTTGGGTTGCTTTGACGTTTTTTTTTTTTGCAGTATGTTTCATTATCCAGCTATACTTTGAAGTGCTGTCCTATCAGTTTTGCAGGATTTGACTGAATCTGAACAGAAAGTTGATTTTGTTAAAAGGTTTTTTAAAAAAAAATATTTTCAGAATAAATTGACTTCAGTTAAAGTTTAGATTTCTCTCTCTCTTAACCACAAAGACGTTTTTCCATAATTTTTGGTCCCTTATCTTTAGGTGCCAATAATTACGGAGATGATCGTTACCTTCATAAACATGCTGAAGCCCGTCTTTAGCAGGTCAGTAAGCCCTCCAGAAGCATGTTCTATGTCGGGGCACTCAGGTCGGCTTGGGCTGAAGACTTCCTCCAGGACCTGCTTTATGAACGGACGAAGCGTCGCCTATACAGACGAGAAAACAACATTAAGGTGCATGGATATTCATTCAAGGGTCCCTTTTTTTCCAGGAACAGCAACAAATAGGTCAAACATTATTTTACATCTGACACATGGATCCTCAAGGTATAGCCTCAGGTTATGATTGTAGGATTAGTATTCATGGAAGGATATTTGTCTCTGGAAGAGACGACTTCAGTGCTCTGAGCTGATTATGTAGATGTGTGTGTGTGTGTGTGTGTGAGTGTGTGTATTGTGTGTGTGTTTATATCAGTAAAAGAGTGAATGAATGTGCATGTGAGGCTTCTGTTTGTGAAATCTCCAGATCAAAACATGACACTGACTGAGGCTCACTTCAGAAAGCCACAAACACCAACAATATATTTATGAGGTGAAGAACTTAATCAACAAGGAAATACACTTTGAAGACTGGATATAACATAATCGAATTAAATTACCCAATCACAGTGTGTATAGAGGGAGAAAATGTTGATCAGTGCTCAAGTCTTAAGGTAGAAAAAAGAGAGGAGTGCTGTGCTAGTTTATTAGAAAGCTGTTAATGAACAATAAAAATGACTAATGAGAAGTAATTGGATATCTCTAACAAAGGTTTAAACGTTGGTGTACTTCCGACGATCCATAACTGTTTGCAGCAGAGGTAGCAGTTGTGTTACTGTTTAAAGAAAGAAAAGATGAGGATAAGAATGTGATGATTCACCGATTGAGCAAACGACGGAAGGATGCAGACGCACTCCAACACGCAGATTCTGTTCAGCTCAGAGGAGTAGCAGGCAAAATATAGCGCCTGCACAGCTCAGTACTGACCTTCAGATAATCATGCAGGATGTGTAAAATACAATTTGTTTTAGTGTGTGTGTGTGTGTGTGTGTGTGTGTGTGTGTGTGTGTGTGTGTGTGTGTGTGTGTGTGTGTTTTGGGGACACCAAGTGTACAGGCTGACAGAAAGTCGGTGGGGTCCAAGAGTCTGAGAGCACTGGTGAAAATTTAATACAACAATCTTCATTATTCATGATATTATTGACAACAACTTTAGTGAAACGTAGAATCTCTGAAATGTTTACATGAATTTCAGAGTTTATTAGTATTTGCTACGTCCCATTTCTGCTTTAATTACAGTGAGCACTCGAGCTGACATGGACAACACAAGTTTGTGCAAAACCTTATGATCCATTTTAGATCCAATCCATCAGAGTGTCGTCTGAACTCATGCTTCAATGCAAAGGATAAGACCCCAGTGACCCCATTTCCAAGGCCCAAAATTCACACAATTAACCCTACTAGTTAAACAATTCACAGTGGATCACTATAAATATGTACACAAGCCACAAAATGACAGGTAAACATCTTACTTATTTAAAGCTTAAAACTGATCACTGGGCGTCGCCCAGATGAGGATGTGTTCCCTGTTGAGTCTGGTTCCTCTCGAGGTTCCTTCCTCATGTCGTCTCAGGGAGTTTTTCTATTCCACCGTTGCCTCTGGTTCACTCATTAGGGATTAAAATTAAAAAATTGATATCTGGATTTGATTGAATTGACATATTCAACAGTGCTTTAATGGCACTCTGCACCTATCGCCTCTAATGAGAGGACTGGGCTTATCACTGCTGCGTATCCAAGTCAGGAGACAATACTGGAAAGGACACTTCTCATCTCAGCAGCTACATCCAAGCTAGATCGCTACTGATTGATTGATTTGATGCACACAAGAACCCTTCATTTCATCAATAAGTGATGGATAGGTTTGTCAGTTTAGTCAAGCTCATATTTTGCATTTCACAGAAAACTTTCATGAGGCCACGTTTACTGGAAAAGCAACGCAGTCTGCTTGTGCATGGAGCACTCATTTCTGTGTGTGTACTACCACAGGATATCATCGCATACAGTCCGTTAATCCAACTGGACTTTCATTTCTTCACTCTGTAGCAGTTACTACTTTCAGACTGAAATACTGCCCATGTCCTGTGCAATTTACAGTGTTTGTTTGCTTTGTTCCCTGCCAGTGTCCGGTGTAAAAATCACTACAGTCTGGAGTAAAGTGGATGCAAATGAAGGCTAAGGAAATGTCAATAATAACAATCCAACAGCCTTAATTATTATGAAATATTCTGTAATCAGTCAGTAAAAATCTCCTGCCACAGCATCCGCATCTTGCGCTCATGACCCAAAGGTTGAGAAGCTAAACGGACAATAAGTCTGTAACACGGTTCTGCAGGGGTCTGCAGGGGGAAGGTGGTTTTCAGGGAATGATCTTGAGGCTTATGTAATGACATAAATATTGAATAATAAGTGTAGAGTGTATAACCATTGTATATATTACCTTTTGGAATACCTCTCTTCTTGTCTATGTTAATTTATTTACTTGTATCAGTCTTTCGTTGTTCAAAACAATGACAATAAAAATCTATTCTAGTGTCTTATTGTCTATTACTGTATTAATGTTATTATATCAGGTATTACAGAAACACACACATTTCCCAGCATGTCCTTGTGGTCACATCTATACGATTTTAGATTCATTAGTAATTTTAGAATTACTGTCTGATACATGTTTCAAAATGTACTGAAGATGAAGAAAAGCACTTCAGAAATGTAAGAAAGAACATTAATTTGTCATTTACTGGTAACATGAAGTAAGAATGTCATACTTTATAATGCAATACGAAGTATGCGCCGTTATAATATTACAATAAATCAAATACAAGATCATTAAATCTACATCTAGACAATTTCAAGCTTTACATTTTCTTATTCCATTGGCAGATAATTTAGCTTTAAATTATCTGGCAAATTATCTGGCAATAGAACAAGACTATTTCATGCTTAAAATGAGTAAAAGAAAACACACAGAATGTTTTCTTGTGGTTTGCTGTAATCCTATAAGAGGAAATATTACATATATATACGACTACATTCAAGATTTCTTTTTCCTTCCATTTTTGCTGTGTATATATATATGTGTTATATAGTTTGCATTTGTATTTACCTGCTACAGCATTTCTTAGTTTGTATTTGGAAGCCTATCAAGTGGGCTTTTGTGGTTGAAAGTAGATGCAGTTTGATTATTATCATCTGCAGAAGTGAACATGGACCTAAAAAATCTTCAACTTTGGCAGCTCTTCATCTGAGACAGAATTAAAGCGAAGCTAAAAACACATTTTTTCCTGAATAAAAAGCTTGACCACAACCTGAACCTGCTGTGAGTCAGACACACAACAAGCCACCAACACACACACACACACACACACACACACACACACACACACACACACACACACACACATGTCTGTAAACACAGAGCTTACTGGCATCACTGATTACATGGACTAACTATCATAACGATGATAACGATGATAAGTAAAAAGTGAACCATTTACCTCAGTACACACACACACACACACACACACACACACACACACACACACACACACACACGTCTGTAAACGCAGAGCTTACTGGCATCACTGATTACATGGACTAACTATCATAACTATCATAACGATGATAACGATGATAAGTAGAAAGTGAACCATTTACCTCAGTACACACACACACACACACACACACACACACACACATATAGGAAAAACACCCATATAAGGTTAGACATTGACGGGAATCCTATTACATGAATTCGTATCTGATCAATACCGAAATTGCGGCCAATGATGAATGGCTATTAAACCTGCACTTTTCATCATGCGTCAGACACTAAAACGAAAACATCACCCACACGCTCAACTTAAAATGGAACGATAATAACTACCATAACAATAATAACGATCACAACGAATGACCCGTCAGCGGAAGACCCACGTGTTGTATAACACTGCAGTCGGTCATCCCTTAGTCATGTAATGCAGCATTACACAAACACCTACAATCTCGATTAATATTAATGAAGTACAAATCAAAAACAGAAATAATAACAACAAGCCCTTCCAGGTCAATGCGGCACTCCTACTCTACAGTTCATCAAAATAATAATAAAAAACCCCCAGCCTTTTCCTCAGTGTGTGTTCTTATATAAACAGCACAGTACATACTGTAAAATATCACAAATATCACAGTTACAGTGTCCTCCAGAATTATTGGCACCCTTTACGGTAATGAGCAAAAGAGAATATGTAAAAAGAATAACAGATGCAGATATATTGGGCTCAAACATACAAAACTGTTGTATAGTTTTCAAAAAACTGATTTCTTTAACCACTTTGGTGACATTTGATTGGTTTATCGTCTTGCTGAAATCTCTGTTGACGTCTGAGTCTGAACCTCCTGGCAGAGGCGGTATCAGCACTGCGGTGTATTGTGCTGTAACAGTTTTGTCACCGAACATGTTGATGGTGTACATCAAAAGGTCTGATTTTGGTCTGATCTGACCACAACACAGTGGAGTTCTACTGACGCTTGGTGAAGTTCAGGTTGCATTTTGTGAGCTGCTGTTAAGAAGAGCTTCTTCAGCATGCTGTTATGAACGTGGGGTTCACCAGGTGAAAATTTGACAGCCACAAAAATCAATTAAACGGTGCACTTTGGTAAAACTGTGATCTCCGGGATCTTTTTTCCCCTCCTTCATCATTCTCATAGCACAGAGAGGTTCAGAGGCTGTACCAGTGGATTATTCCCACAAAGGGACAGGCATCTTAGTACAAGCACTCATATGCTAGATTAAACTCCATATGGAAGAATCATCATAAACTGCACTAAACTATAAACATTATAACCTAACATTATAAACATCAGAAATCATTTCAGATGAACTAGACCAGAGATTTTCTTTAATGATGCCAAGTCATAATGAAACTTTATTGAAAACCTATTTTAATTGATTTTTCCACTCATCAGGATGCCAAGAAATTTGCCTGTGGAAATCATTATGCTACAGTGGTTTCGGGGAAAATGGTTCCTTAACATAAATGTGCATGTGCATATGTGTGTGTGTGTGTGTGTGTGTGTGTGTTTATGTAAGTGGACAGCATTCATTCTGTACAGTGCAGTCCTGTTTCTCTGCATGTTAACCCAAATCATGCTATGTTTCCAGCCTCTCAAACTCAACACACCTGTTCTGTATCCAGGCCTCTCTACATAAAAAGAAGGAAAAGAAAGATCTTTTTGATACGCAAGAGAAAAGCTGACATTTCCCATTAGGATAAAATCCATTTTGAGATGATAAAACAGCGATTTGTCCACTGGGCATAGAGCTGCTATTAGGTACATCTATTAAGTAGGTCACTGATTGGTCCCAATGTCTTACTCACACAATCTGACAGGCTGTTGATCGAATGATCAGTAGAAAATTGTTCCTCTTGGGGAAACTGTTTCGTGGAAGAACATTATAACAGATGATTTTTCCTTTCAAAAAGGCAGAAGGGTGTTAGAAAGCCTGAATCAATACCCATCCCAAGGACACTTGTGTACAAATGTGTGAGACTGACATCAATGACAGGATAGAAATCAAACACACAAGTATGCACAGAAAAAAAAAGGTCTGTACTGTACTGCTACATTGTGGACTAACAAGCTAGTGGTCAGTAAGTGACACATTTATACACTGCAACAGACGGGCTACAGGCAGTAACATGCAAAAATTTCAACTATTTAGTAGGTACACTATATTACCAAAAGTATTCGGTCACCTGCGTTGACTCACATATGAACTTAAGTGCCATCCCATTCCTAACCC
>CM074963.1:2355150-2381952 GCA_037577455.1 Pangasius macronema
TAAGTGCTTGATTTTATACACCTGTGGCCAGGCCAAGTGGTTAGGACACCTGATTCTGATCATTTGGATGGGTGACCCAATACTTTTGGTAATATAGTGTATATTATGTGATAAAAGATGCAATGAATGTAGATACTATAACTTGTCCCTAATAACCAAGCATAATCGCAGCCTCAAAAATAATGAACGCGGTCATATACTAGTGCAATTGTGTGTGTAGCAGTAAATACCTTCTCTCAGACTCTGGGATTATGTTTAAGCAACCCTACAAGTTATAGCAAAAAAAAAAAAAGCCCCTATTGAGACTTTCAGCCTCAAAAGCAGACATGAGCTTATGAAAAAAATGAAATTGAGCAAATCTGTTGAGTATACAGATGTGCCAACGGTCATTGTAATAAAACATTATTTACGGTGCCAGCACTGCAAACTCTGGCATGAGTGAAGCTTCAGAATCCACGCAGTGTTGATTTCCTCAGCGTACCCTGGCCTGTGACCTCTGGATATTGAAAAAGGGGAAAAAAAAAAAACCCACTGGAGCAGACGATGATGTCATCAAGGCAGGCCAGACCCTTTCCCTCTCACGCAAACACACATATACACAGCAAGAACAAAGAAAGGCCACTAACAGCACTCGCATTCCTTAACAGCACTTTCGTTTTTTTTCCCAAAATCCGCAAATGTTTCTCCAACGTCAACATAACGTTTGTTTTGTTTCTCTGCTGCCAATTTTACATTTTCTTGCTCGGTTAGATAAACAGATTAAGAGAGCTTCCTGTAAAAATCCCACTGGCTAAACCGTTCTCCAAATTAAATCATTTAGGCATCCTGTGAATAAGACACACAACGTGTCCTCACGCTCACTCCCACTCTCTCTCTCTCTCTCTCTCTCGCTCTCTCTCTCTCTCACTCTCTCTCTCTCTTGCTCTCTCCTTGTATTCTATTTCCTCAATTCTTTTATCAGCAGATCCTTGTAACTCATTTCACAGGTACAGAGCGAGAGATACTTTATGTAACTGCCACTTTTCTCACTCTCTTGCTTGATTTCTATTCCTTCTCTCTCCCTCATGTGCTCGCCCATCTCTCTGTTAATCTCTCTCTCACACACATCTCTCTCCCACTCACACACACACACACTCAGGCAGGAACAAGAAGCTAGGTAGGCACAGTTCCTCAAACACACAATACACGTATCAGCGCCGAGTGACGCACACAGACACAGAGACTGCCAAGGTCCAATATGTCTCTGAGTAACTGTGAATGTGTGTGTGTGTGTGTGTGTGTGAGTGTGTGAGTGAGTGAGCACGCGAGAGAGAGCGAATTTGTGAGACAGGGACAGAAAGTGACTCCAGAGTGAGCCAAGAACAAAAAAAAAAAATGTGACAGAGATGTTTGTTGACGCCTGAAGTATGTTTTGAAAGGCTGTGTCATACACCACATAAAATCATTACAATAAATATGATTATTAATATAATCACACATTATAATTATGAATGCTCAGTTGAATACAACATTTTTGACTTGATACTGAGAAAAAATTCTGGGACGTGCTGTTATAGGAAAATATTCAACTCGGGGCTGGTATTAGGCTGAAACCCGATGGAGGCTTTCTTTTCTTCATAATATCTGACTTACATCGGTCCAGGTCACTCATCTCAGAAGCTCAGAAGAAGAAGAGAGATTTCCTGAATAATAAATCAGTGCTGTGAGATTGTTCTACATCGTACAGTTGTTGTGTGAACACTGCAGAAGCACTGACCTGGTGTGCACCGTCGCCGGCGCTGTACACTGACCGCAGCTGCTTCAGGTGCTCTCGGGCTCGGCCCAGGCTGCTCAACGTCTCAAACACACGCTCCAATGCTGTGTGTGCACGCTCCGTGGTCAGTTCCTCAGGGCTAGCGACTCCTAAACATGCACACACACACACACACACACACACACACACACACACACACACACACACACACACACACACACACACAGGTTTGTCTTACTATTGTGAGGACATTCCATGGACATAATCATTAATGCTGCTTATTAATGCTCTCTACACTTAAATTGAACCTTAACCTCGGTAATCGAAAGAAAACGTTTAGGCTTTTTCGGTTTTTGTGGCAGTGGGAGCGTGGATGAGCATCAGCTGTGGACCGCAGGTAACGCCTGATGATTCTCACCTGTGTCTTATTACCGTCAGCCTACTTATGTGTGTTTCTTTGTGCTTTCAGTGACTGCTGTAAGCCAGAGAGAGAGAGAGAGAGAGAGAGAGAGAGAGAGTTGCATAGCTGCCGAGCTTGCAACACACACACACACTCACACACACTACCATGCACGGAGCGTAATCTTGACCTTGAATGAGACGAAAGCCACGTGCTAGTGAAGGCCCCTTTTGTGCATTTCCATAAGTTTTAATTGTTTTGTTAAGTTTTGAAAGTGCTTATATATCTTCCTATGCACCCATACACAACGGGCTCTAGTTTTCCTGCAACTTCCTTTTTTAAAAAAAAATAATAAAAAAAACACAGCAAATGAAAAGCAGAACATCAGCTGTTTGAATGTCTTGTCGCACACTATGAGTAAGATGGGAAGGGAGTCTGGTTGTGCGATATGAGGCATCAGGCAATTGCCTGTGTACGGGATATTAGATTGAATGTTCCCAGAGACGGAGGCAGAGCACAAAAGCTCTTTTGAGAAGAAGAAGGGAATGTCTCCCGGTTTAATCAAAATCTAATGTGCTCTCTAATGTGCGCCTACGAAACTCACAGCCCCAGGAAACAAGAGCTGAGAGAGAAAGGGGGCAGAGCGAGAGCGAGAGAGAGAGAGAGAGAGAGAGAGAGCGAGCGAGAGAGAGAGAGAAGGGAGAACGAGCAAAAAGATACAAAGATAGACAAGAAAAGAAAGAGAGAGCTGAACCTAGTAGAGGAATAGGCACACAGAAAGCTTGCTATAGTGGCAAAGAAAAGCAGAAATTCCAGCATGCAGACATCATTGGTCTTGAGGTTGGCACCGGGCTCAGAGCCGCCACCTGTGGGACACAGCGCCTGAAGGGTAACCAGGTAACCGGTCATGCTGGAGACAGATCCAAACAAGCAGAGGCACCTGAGAAGCAGGACGTGGTGCTCTGATACGAATAGGTGCACATCTGTTCACTTTCTGTCTGCTCCATCAGCATGAGAGAGCCGGAGACATGTGAAACGCTTACACAACCACCACATGACCATGGAACAAAAGCGCGTTGCACTGAAACAGACTTGCGTCTAGACCAGGGGTTTTCAACCTTTTAAAACTAAAGCCTTTCCAAGCATTTGCTGAAATGTTATCTGTAGATGATAGAAATTAGGACCTATGTCTTCATGGAGCTCGCTTTGTGCACAGGGGCATTGTCATGATGGAACAGGTTTGGGCCTCTTAGTTCCAGTGAAGGGAAACTGTAAAGCTACAGCATACAGAAACATTCAATTGTGTGCTTGCATCCTTGTTTTGGGAAAGGCCCACGTATGGATGCACTGGTACATGTCCACAAACTTTTGGCCATATAGTATACATGTGATAGACAATGGGATCTTTCTATATTATTGCCATCAACATTGAAATTCAAGTATATTTGCTTGGTACTGTTACCCTGTTAAATTCCATTCCTCAGCTCTGAGACAAAGCATTGTGTTTTTTATATGTAAAAATATATACATCACAAATAAATCATAAATTGGATTCAGCACTGAAGACAGAGGAATGCCTTGTAATTGGCATAAATCTAGGCAATGTTCCTGGAAGATCAAACAAACCCTCGCATCGCATCAGAGATCCTGTACCATTTATAATTGCGCAGAAGAACGCTGTGCAGTTGATAGCGATGCAGTTGATAGCGATCTCGTCTTGCCTAGGCTTGTCTGATTTATATTACTGAGGAATGACGTAATCTTGTTGGTGAAATATGATCATAATAAAAACAGATCTTGGTGTCCTTGATATTAGGCCCTAGCGTAACAAGATACCAACCACCAGGCCTGCAGGGAATACACCTTAATATACTAATCTTAAATACTAAATATCAAATGATGGTAAAAATGAGAGAGCTTCACTGACTTAATGAAAGCTTTTGGTATGACAACTGTGTTTGTAGAAGGTGTGGTAAGTGAAAAAATACTGTTATGTTGTACCATTTTTGGCATTCCGATGTTTTATGAGGTGGCTAAATGTCGGTTATGATATCTATCTCAGTTCCAAGCTTCATTTCTTATGTCAAAACAATACAAAAACATAACAGCGTGTGAAAGCCAGGTTTAATAAACTATACTCCTAACAGCATGGAATTTTGATGGCCATGTTTCAAATCAATGGCAAACCTAACAGTCCAGTAATAAGTTAAAGTTACTTGTCCTGTGGTACAATCTGAGACTACTTCTCCTGAGCTGCCTTGACCTTTACCATAAGCAACGACCCCTTAAGTAGCTGAAGCCAGGTCCTCTATCATAGTATAATTTTTCCCCCTTTACTTATGACAGAATTACACATCAGTACAGGATTTTTTTTTGTATTAAAAAGTTCTTTAAAATGCTTTAAACTGAGGCAACAGAACATTAAATATGCACTCAATTACATGACAATCCATTTTCATACAAAATGACTTCTATTATGATAACAAGAACAAAAAAACAACAGTATGTTGAGTCTGGTTTTAAGACATATAAACCATTGGGTGAAATCAGATGGATCCTTTGAAGGATTTACTAAATGATTTGTTGTATTGGAAAAAGGCCAGTCTGAGAAAGAATAACATTGATAACCAGCAGAGGTAAGAGAGAAGCCAGTAATCACTTGAAAGGAGTTGCAGGACGACCAGAAAGCAGCAAGAACATCAGGGTTGGAGAAACCAGAGTTATGATCCCATATATACAATCCCAAGAACACCACATCCTCAGTGAAGCATGGAGGTGGCAGCATCATGATATAGGGCTACTTCTCCGCAAATGGTACTGGGGCATTACACGTCATGGAAGAAAACATGGATGGATACATAACAGGAAAATTTAAACTCATTGGCCATGAAACGGCCTAACCAATCTTCTAACTTGAATCCCATTGAAAATTTATGGAGGATTCTGAAATTGTGAATCCATCACATAATCTTGGGGTATTGAAGACAATTTGCCAAGCGGAATGGACCAAAATTAAACCACAAATGCTGCAAAAACCTAATTATGTCCTAATTACATCTGTAATTGCCAACAACAGCTTTGCAACAAAATACTAATGCTGTTTATTTGTGGTCTGAATTTTTTTTTCCTGTCCAGTTTGCTTTTAAATGGATCTTTGTTTATGCTTATGAATTTCATTGCCAGGAAGACACAGCAAAGTTATCACCTTGTGTTTGCAACCTCTCACGAACAGTCTTTAAAAGGATTCATGTTACCTTCCACTTAGTCACAGAACCACGATTACATACATACCCAGCCAATTTACTTTTACAGCAAAGGTGGTTTACTTTCAAACGAGTGCAGACTGCATTTCTACTTGCTTTAAGAGCTTGTTTGGCCACCTCAACATCGCTTTTGATATTATATCTTCTTGGCTGTAAAGCACTGCACTGTGGTGTTACTATTACATGCAGACCTATGACCTTCCTTTCACTTTCATGTCTGAGAACACGCTTATGCTCTTGTCAGTACTGCTGACACATATCTTTATATCTGAAATGGTCTGAGGTGCAGCATTCTCAGTTTTACCACTGGAGCTGCTGATACTAAAATCCCAGCCAGAAATGTAAAATCTGGATATGGGCAGTGTGTGGACATGTCCTGACTGCATCCACAATCAAGATGGCTTTGTCTTTGAAAACGAAGGCTTGTATGACATGCGAATGAACAATTTGTATAGGAGCCAAATGACTCTTTTTGTGACTCACTCAGGACAGCCAGGCAGTGTTGGTCAATCATGCCCTAGAAGCTTGGTTACGCTCTGATCTGGCACAGAGCTGTTTTTGTGTTCTGGTCTGTCGTGGTGGCACCAACATGGCCTTGTGGAATTTCCTCCATCCACTGTTGTGGTTTTAGAAACCTCGGGTTTGTGAGAATAATGATAGCAGGCATGATAGAAAGGTAGTCTCAAATTTTCAGTTCTCGTTCAGGCAGAATTCAATTCAATTCAATTCAGTTTTATTTGTATAGCACTTTTAACAATGGACATTATCGCAAAGCAGCTTTACAGAAATAAATAGATTAACAAAATATATATTATAAATATTTGAACTAATCACTGTAAATTTATCCCTAATGAGCAAGCCAGTGGTGACGGTGGCAAGGAAAAACTCCCTGAGACTTCATGAGGAAGAAACCTTGAGAGGAACCAGACTCAAAAGGGAACCCATCCTCATCTGGATGTAATGGATAGTGCGATTATAAATAAATCCCTTCTATTATTGTGCGGTACAAGGACAAGTAGTGCAATTGTGCAACCAATAAATTCATCACAGATTCCGTAAGAAGTCCGGTTGGTTAAAATTTATCCACTGTCCACTGATGGAGTCCTGAGTACGAAGCTGCTCGTGGCAACAAGGAGGAGAAGCAGAAGGAGGTGAAAATCTAGTGCATCCTGTGCATGCATGTCAAAGATCTGCTTGGGTACCTTGGAGCAGAGTGTTTGACCAGGCTCTAGCAATGGCACCTGAGCCTTCCAAACATGCCGTCTTATTTACATTACTTGCTGCTAAGCACATAGCTTAAAGCCTGCCTGTGTGTGCAATCCCCCATTGTGCACATTATTTCATTAAGGGCCAGGAACAAGGGTAGCTTCATGTTAGAGATACAGCTCACACTTGCAAGAGTGTCATACAGTTTGCAAAACAGAGTGCACCACTAGTGAGGTACTACAAGACGCCCTGATCTCAACTTTAGTGCCTCTGCCACTGTAGACAGTATGTGTGTTCTTTTATTAGTTCATAGTTCACACCTGAATCCACCCAAAAGCTCTTTAATAAAATCTGTGCATCATGGAGTAGCCCAAACACTTGCATATATACCACAGAACAGTACTACAAAAGTCTGCAATCAGCTGTGTGGATTGGAGGAGTCAATATGCCTCTTGTATTTATGCAACCAATTTAATTTTGCTATAATTTCAATTTAGTTGGACAAAAAACAAAAAAAACAAACAAACCTTAAATACAACATCTTGGCAAAAAGCCTATAGTAGTAGTAGTAGTAGTACTAGTAAGACTCAGCAGGCATCGCTAAATCAATCTTTAAAAAGTTAAAACATTCACAGATTTATTTACATTTACATACTGACAGCGACATCTGCTCCAAGCCCTGTATAGTTTTATAAACAGAGCTGTGAATGCAGGAAACAGGACGGTATATTCAGAGACGATGACATAGCGCCAAAAGTGACATCAATCTTTAAAATGGGGAAAGTTCCTCGTATTCAGAGTCAGGGTACACAGATGCTTAAGTGGATTTCCTGGGTTCTGCGTTCAGATTGCTGAAATCGCCTGCACATTGTTCATGCCTCTGTGGCTGCATTTCTTGAGTAGAAGCGTCTGAGATGGTGTCAAGAATGTAGTGTCTGTAAAGCCGCTTTGTGACAGTGTCCATTGTAAAAAGCACTAAATAATAAGACTGAATTAAACTGAATGCTAAATCTGATACATTTTGATGCATGCAGGGTTTTAGAGGGTGAGGTGACCTTAAACTATCCAAATCCATCACGGATCAACACTACATTAATAGTACACACCTGCATTTTAACAGAGGCTGCTTAACACACCTTGCTTGTCGTGACAGAAGAGGAGCGAGGAGTGGCATTCCCAAAACCCTCCAGTTCTTGTTTTCGTCTGTCTGCCTTACAGCTGCAGAGTATTTGCGCTGCTTTGTGCGGCTCCTCTATTGATGAACAAAAACAGAACATCTCTCTACACCTCTTTCCCTGCAGGCTGACCTTTTCACCCCCTACTGTGTGCTTGTGTGCGTGTCCATGTGCTTCTCTTTGCAGTTATATAAACAACTCCATATTTCCCCATTTGGAAAACCCAACCCAAACTGCTACTTGTGTGTTTGTGTGAGAGAGAGAGAGTGTTCATGTGCTCATGACTGGGAAAAGCTCTGATCTCCATTTGGCATAAATATTTATAAGAAATATCTGTGGGTGCCAGACCTTTGGTTAATTCAGATGATCTTCCGTGGAAAACGTAATGTGCGTAGGAAGAGCAGGATGACCACTGAGTTTCGGGAAGCCCGTTATTTATTAGGTTGTAAATCCTCACACCCCTGCAATTACTGCAACAGAGCAGGCGAGAGACTGATAAAAGAGAGAATGAGAATGAAATGAGAAAAAGAGATTATCTGCTATTTGTTAGTCCAAATATAGTCAACCTCAGATTTAGCTTCTGGATGTCTGTTTTGATCTGCAGTGGAATGCTCTTCCCTGCTTAGTCTCTTCCTTTCTCTCGCTCTGTCACTCTTTAGCCAAAAATAGGGGTGTGCAGGGATGGATGGCAGATTTGGGTATTACTGTTGTGTTATTTTCTTAAAATCAGTTTGGCTATGATGTAGCATCAGTAGCAGTAATCCAGAAACTGTTTTCTTTCTAGCAGCTGCTTAAAAGTGGACTACGAGTTTCACCACCTCGACCTGTGATTGAGCAGCTGGTAGAGCAAAGGACATGTCAATGCAGAGCACCCCTGTCACTGCATTCCTAGTCAGTACATTTCCATTACTCATGGTTATAGTTACATCTCTGGGGCCATTATGTTGCTCAGTTGTGTCCACTGTTAATAAGCTTTTCTAGGCACTGTTACCTAGACATATTTTGGTCGCATTCCAATATCCCAATACAGCAATGATGCATCATAATGCCACAAGAGCATTAGTGAGATCAGACACTGATGTTGGTGAGGAGGTCTGGGGTTCAGTCGGTGTTCCAGTTCATCCCAANGGGGCATCGTCATGCTGGAACAGGTTTGGGCCTCTTAGTTCCAGTGAAGGGAAATTGTAAAGCTACAGCATACAGAGACATTCTATACAATTGTGTGCTTCCAACTTTGAGGCAACAGTTTGGAGAATAAGTACATATGGGTGTGATGGTCAGGTGTCCACATACTTTTCACATTTCCAAATAAAACAGAACAGACAGCACTCACTTTCTGCAAACACAAGCTCAAGGACAAATAACGCCACATTATGCTAATAGAATTATATACACATAAGATTCAAACTTTAGTGCCATGGCTGATGTCTGGCTATTTGTAGAAAAAGATGTTTGCCAAGATTCTAAACAGGTGTGTGTGTGTGTGTGTGTATGTGGGTGTGTGTGTGTGTAGCATGAGACTGCCATTTGACAGGCTGCCAAAACACACATTAGCAATGTGGTATGCATATGCGTGAGTTATAAGTTGTGGTATAGGCTGAAACGATGATCACAGCACCAAATCTGGAGTCGGAGCCAGATGCCTGTCTGAGACTGACAAGATGTTTGCATGGAATGCCACACACACACACACACACACACACACACACACACACACACACACACACACACACACACACAATAAACCACAAAACAACCAGCATCTCCTCTCACTCAACCCTTTTGTTTTGAGAGTCAGAGAATAAGCATAANTTTTTTTTTTTTTTAAACACACACACACACACACACACACACACACACACACACACACACACACACACACACACACATTTAACCACAAAACTACCAGCTTCTCCTCTCACGCAACCCTTTTGTTTTGAGAGTCAGTGCATAAGCATAAAATAGAGCTGACTGCTAGGTACTGCTGTGTGTGTTTATGTGTGTTTATGTGTGTGTGTGTGTGTGTGTGTGTGTGTGTCCAAAATGGTCTTCTGCTCAGCTGAGCCACTCCTGTCATCAAACATTAACACTAAACATAAGAGAGAAAGAAAAAGTGAGACAGAGAGAGAGAGAGATGGAAGGAAAGAAAGAAAGGAAGGAAGAGGGAAAATGAAAGTGTGCATGTGTATAGAAACATTAAAGTACAAATGGGCCAAAAACATTTGATGGGAATAAAGAGTAACACAGTCTGTAAGAGCAGTCAAAGGATGAGTGCATGTGTGTGTGCGTGTGTGTGTGTGTGTGTGTCAGGCAAATGAACACTGTGCCTTTAGTGGGTGAGGGTGGATGAGGTGTAGCAGGAAGTACTAGAACACTCCTAATGAGAGCTGATGAGAAAAGAGAGGTGAGTGCTACTGCACTCGCACTACAGGCTTGCGTAAGCCGTGACGTGTGTGTGTGCAGGTGGTTGGGGGCGTAGCAGTTCGTGGAACGATCCATTACAATGTACGTAAATAACATTTGCACAGAAGAGAGATTTCAATCAAATAATTCAATTGTGTATTATTTCTCGCAGTAATATAAAATGTTCGGTTTTGTATTGTTTTAGAAATGTTTTAAGTTTCTTACATTTAAGAACAAAAAAAAATCTACAAAATTATACAGAATCTCTTGACTGCACAGCTGTAAGATAAGATAAGATAAAACGTTACTGAACCTGAAGAAAGTTCTTGTGTCTGCGTGCTCGAGACAACACAAAAACAATGAAAAGATAGCAGTGAAGATACTCAGTAAAGGTACACACAGAAATGTATACTAGTAATAAAATCAAACTAGAAATATTCTTTAAAAGTGTACATGCGCAAAAAAACAATAAAAGAATGACAACAGACTTAAGAAGTCATGAAAAATTAGAGCCGAAATATCCCTGCGTGTCAGGTTTCCAAGTCAAACTGTAAAATGTTTGACTTTATTCGCAGAGATGTTAAAAACACTGATGATCTCTGTCTCTCTTAAAACTTTCTGCTGTCGTCGTGATTGTTGTCATGATCTGCATCTCTTTGAGGAGACTTCCGATATACTCTCCTAAAATTTTCATTTTGTGATTGACATTGTCCTTGTGACCAATCAAAATCAACTCAGTAATGCTCTGTAATAGTATATAAGTGTGCAATTTCAGACACAGTGTGAATTTGTTTAGCGGAAGAAGACGGACGAAGAAATTTGTCTATTTTTATTGCTGCACTGCACTAGTGCAATGTGTCAGGATAGTGAAAAAGACTAAAATTACATGTACACAATTAACTGAAATGTGCCTTGTCTGAATGTGACTCGCAGTAACATTTCAAAGTATTAGCTCTTAAAAAAACATCTTTGATATTTCAGATATATTTGAGATTCTGAGTTTGTCTCATGACCCCATTTGTAAATCAAATGAACCCACGTGGGGTCGTGACCCCCAGGTTGGGAACTCCTGTATTAGGGTGATGTGTCAGTAATTCTAGCTTTCTTTACATATTTTATTCGTGTGAAATCCAAATAAATCACTTCATCCCCAGAATTCTGTGTTTTGAGTGAACACTAGGTTAACAGAAAGAGTCAGTGGCAATGTGGCAAGACTCCAGTTTGAGCTCCGGAAAAAAAAATATGACCAAAAGCAACAAAATGTCTAACCGGAGCTCAGGCTTTCATCTAAATGGCAGAAATATTTCTTAACACACCTAATTACACAAAGCAAATTCTCAGACAACCTGGCTTACGGCAGGGGTGTGTGTGTGTGAGTGAGTGTGTGTGTGTGTGTGTGTGTGTGTCTAAAATCTACAAACCATGTGTATTTGCATGTATCAGAGTGATAATCAAAATATGTATCCTGTATTGCAGTGCTGTATGGCATAAGCAAAAAAAATTGCAAATATTCTCTGAGACTTGAAGCCAGCCAACACCAAACCCAGTCCTTTCCATTTCCTTATTTTGTTGCCTCCTGGCACACTAAACTACACAGACCAAAATCAGGATTTCTACAAGCCACAGAAATATCACTGGCTTTCATGAATGAACGCACAAGGAAAAACTAGGTCTGCTATTCCTGTCCATCATCCTAACCTTAGCGGATTGTAAAATCCACTCAGGCGGAAGCATATTAATCAACTGGTTTATATTTTTACTAATTAGCAAAATCACCATTGCCCAAGTTCTGTACAAACTCAGCCAGTTGGTCCCGAGCCAGAGGTTTCATTCGGTGGTAATCCTCAATGCTATATAAAGTACCAATTCCAATAATATTCCCAAAAATACCTGCCCAACTGCCAGGGACATTCCACAGGCCTGGAAACATCCTGACATTATTCAGCCCAGTCTGTCAAAACACAGAGTACTCTTCAACACCTGCAAATATTTCCCAGACCTGCTGGCACACACGCTGCATTCCTGGAGCTTCAAACAATATTCCAACGTTCACACGCCACCACCACTCCCTCTCCTCTATTACATCGATGCACCTTTTTAAAATATTTCATCACAGACTCTTACGACAGGACCAGTAAAGTGGTGGGTCCAAAGCTGGACCCTGCATAAATCAAACCTATAGGACTTCGCTCTGTTCGGAGATCGCAAGTTCGAATCCCGATGATTCAAGACAGCAAAATTGGCTGTGCGACACTAGCCAATCTTGGGCGTCACACTCGAGTACATACTCCTTCTCCCGTCTATCGCGGAAGGAGACTCACAAAATACGGTGGGACACTACGTCGTGTCTTCGGAAAGATGTGGTTGGCTGGCTTCACTTATCTCAGAGGAAGCATGTGATAGCCTTCACTCTCCCCACTTTAGCTGGAGAGAGCTGACTGCTCAAAACTCCCAAATATGAAAACAAAAAAGAAATATACCATCCATAACATTTTTTTTTTACAGAATGAGAACACTTTTTTTTTTTTTTTTTTTAGTAGTTGTTAATACTGATACCAAAATGAGTAACCTACTTAGTATTAATCAATCAGGGACATCATGGAATGTGTTATTTAGCTCTGCTTATGTTTCCCCAGTTTATACAGTGGCTATGAAATACACATATGCGCGTGTCTCAGTGCTCGCAGAACTGAAGTGCTCACCTGCTTGATGCCTTTGTGTATGCACCTCGCACTCATTCTTAATGGCCACTCAGCTCAGGTCAGCAGCCGTTATGCTCATTAAGATGTTTTATCAGGTTTCTTATATTGTAGAAAGTAGCTATAGTTCTTCCTTGTGACATTTTTGCAATATACAGTTTGCAGTCTGCTCTGATTTGATTGGCATCGTTAATCAAGAAATACGTCCAGATTGTTGTCATTTTGTGCTGCATAGCTAATGCATAGTTCATCATTGGTACTGGAGCATTTTTCATGATTATGAGTATAAGCAAATGAGCATAATATCAAAATGATATCAATATTGATGCATTCCTACTTTAGAACATGGAAACGGACAACATTAATAGATAAAAACATTAAAAGATAGAGACAAAAGTCTCTTAACCCCACTCTCCATTCATTCTGCCAGAAAAAATATTGTACTTATAAAAATAGTGCATTTCCTGATTGCCAACTCGACCACCTGATTTAGGTTTGATACATGTTAAATACGTGTTAAACGGTCTGTACCTACCTATCGCTAACCTAAAAGAGGAGTCACTCTGATACTGATTTCTTTTGCATTTGTATGTACTACATTGTTAATGGTCTGAAATTACAAGCCACAAAAATGTTGCCTTGATAAGGGCATCTGAATGAGTGAAGCTCGTGTGTCTGGGTGCGATTTTTTTTTATACCTTGGTGGAGACCAAATGTCCCCACAAGGCTAGAAAGGACGGGAAGTAATCAAGAATTAACAGGAAGAAATTGCTTGGCAAATGGAGATCAAAAGACTCAAGATCATGTGATTGTATTCGGAAAATCGGAAGCAAGAGTGTGATTCTTTTTTTTTTTGTCCAAATCCGACATCTAAGGTCCTAATCAGATTGTAAAGCATAAAATGAAATGAGCCTTGGAGTTTGAACAGACTTAAAAGAAAAGACTTTACTTAATCCAGCATAAAATAAAGGACGTCAGGCAGAGCGAGAGAGAGAGCGAGAGAGAGAGACTCTCTCTCTCTCTCTCTCTCTCTCTCTCAACTAAGTCTTCTACAGGTTAATATCGGTTGGATTGGTTACGTTGATAAAAGAAGTAGCCCACTACATAAAAGCAGGATAAAATATACAAAAATGTCGACGTAAATAAACATGTATTAATGCTTGCATGCTGTTAAAGTGTTATTTCACGATAAAGCATCATCAAACCTCCAAGAGCTAACACAAGGAAAAATCTCTCGCTCTATTGTAGTACTTTTTTTATTGTACCAACGTTTAACATTCTTTCTTATTGCACAGAGGTTAGAATAGTAGGTTAGAATGTACAACAGCCCCACACCAATAAGCGACCTTTCACAAAAACACACACACGCACATGGCCTGAATATGTCAATCCATGTTCTGCAGAAAAAAAACCCAATAATTATGCCATTTGAAAGGTTCTGGGTTGAAATATAACATCAGAAAATGAAAAGGGGGAAATGAAATGGAACACTTGTAACTCTGGTGTAGCATAAAGACGATGTTTCAATTCAATAACACAATGGTGTGCGGCCCACTATATATATATATATAACCTGAGTTAATCACCAATAAGTGGCATAGTAATTGACATCATCACAGGTAGAAATAGAAATATAGGTCATGTTTAGTCACAGAACGGGAAAGTCTTCCCACAGAACTGCAGAACGCAGACGTTGTGATGTAGCAGAGCTTAATGCCATTGCGTTATTTTTGCATTGGAAGCTGTCGATGGGAAATTCTTTCAGACAGCACTGTTTCTGATATGTGAACTTTCAAACCAAGAAGCCTTTCCTGTGATGCATGACCTATATCTCCACCGCTAATGATGTCACTTATTGTGCCCTATGGTTTAAGTCAGAGGTTCCCAAACTTTTGGAGTAAACAATCCCAAATAGACATTATGAATTTTACTGCAAACCCAAGCCTTGACCAGCTTACCCAATCTGTTTTCTTAATTCCAAATTTAAAATATAGTCTATTATAACATTTTTTTATATATCAGAAACATAAATATGTGTAATTTGCATGACTGAAAACCAAATGAATATTCCTTGCATTAACGTACCCATATAGTAGGAAGTGTTGTGTTGTTATAGGAAGATAATCCATGCCAGAGTGGTGTGATACGGCCTGACACAAAGTAGAGGAGGCTGGGTTAATACCTGAAACCTGATTTTGCATGCACATGCACAAGCAGCAGCGATGCTAGCGGCATTATTCACACACTCGCTGTATATCTTATGTACATCCGGAAGATTTAAAAGCGACATTCCCTAGATAGCACATCAGAGCCACAACATCCCTGTCTTTCCGGGTTCCAAGTTGAACTGTAAAATTATTAAACTCCCCGACAAGCTCTGACTCTCTTTCAAACTTTCCCCCGACGTCGTGATTGTTGTCATGAGCTGCGTCTCAAATCAAAAACCTTTGACCTTACATTCATTTATTAATCTAGACAATCCTGAAGACTGGAACACAAAACAGACCTTTCAGTAGGTATGAATGCTACATAAGAGGCTTTTAAAATTCAAACACTAAGTGCAAAAGGAAAAGCGGTTAGTGTTAGCACTCAATAACAGTCGAGGATAGTACACAAGTATGCGATTTGAGACACTGGTTTGTTAGTGGAGGGAGATGAATGGGGAAATTTGACAGTTTCTGAACCACTCTAGTGCAGCGTGTCAGGATAGGGACAAATCTAAAACAGCATGCACTCTGTTAATATGAACGTGGCTTATATAAATGTGACTCTCAGTACCATTTCAAAACATTAGCACACAAAATCCGTCTTTGATATTTCTAATAATGATAAAATAATTGAATGAACCCCATTTGTAAATCAAGAGACCATAGCTAGAGTTGTGAACCCTAGTGACTCCCTTTCAGTAACTGCTTTACCCTGGTCAGGGTCGTGGTGGATCCAGAGTCTGGGGGGACAGAAGCGGCTCATGAGGTGGGAATACACCACGGATGGGACACCAGTCCATTGCAGCGCACCAAGCACACACACACACATTCACACACAAAGTATAGATCCCCGTTAGACAGAATCGGTAACGTGGATGACGGTAAATCCTCCACCCTCCTTTGGCCTCTTGTACCAAGAAAACCCAGACAGTAACCCGAGCTCAGGATCGAAAGACTCAAATCTCTGAATCAACCATATACTTTTCTGCCCTTATCCTTTACTTGGCTTTCTCATCTCGAGATGCTGTCCCATTTCTTTCCCACTTCTTAGTTTGCTTTAGTCTAACAATCCCAACAGCTGAGGCTGGTTCTATTAATTAAATGTGTGTGTAGAAGTGTGCAGTCACTGTAAAGTGGCGTGGAGGCTATCGAGAGCACTCTGGGGAAGTGCAGACTGGAGAGAACAGCAGTGATTTTAATCCGAGCTAATCAAACAGCCTTGACGCCACAATTGCTGCGACTCACGCTAGCCAACTGTTTGCGTGCTCTGTAGTAATGTATTCCAGCTTTACTCGAATCTGCAGTACGTAACATTTAGGAATGTAAGGATTTGGGAAGCTCAGTGGTAAAGATATGTCAGTGTAAGCCGAGTTAGCTGAACACGAATGTCTTCTGTTTATAAACTCAAGCAGTTTTCACATATTCAAGACTTGATCAGGAAAATGGTTTTGGAGGTTTTGCTTTTCTTCTGCTGTTACTGTAGTCTCCAGTTACGCATTTCTCTTTTGAAATAGCGTGGCTCTCACGTTTCCAGCAGTGTTGTTTAGAGTGCGTCGATAAAGCGAGACTGCGTCCTTCATGTTTCTCTAAAGCTACATCACAGTGAGTGTCCATTGTAGGGTCTTTAAGAAAGAACATAGAAAGAACTCAATTTAACAGCTCTTTAAACTTCCATTGATTCCCAGTCCACACTACGCTGCCAGCTACCACTTTATATAACTACTACTTTATATAAACATTAATAAAAGTTATTTATCATCAGTCATTGTTCGCAAACCTAGCTCCTCTTCTCTGACACTTTCCAAAAGAAGAAGAAGAAGAAGAAAAACAACATCAATGTCAAGGAAGAAGATCGATTGACAAGTCTAATTGATGTTACAGACTTGTCCAATTGACGTGCCACTGGGGAGGTCATAAACCACTGATGTATTGATTACTGATCAGCACATTATTTTCTCCATGTGTCTTTGAGACACTGATGGTTTAAAATCACACTGAAATGGGTAATTTGCGTTTGCTAGCTGTTTCGCATTGTACCCTATCAGACTACTCTTTAATATTGCCTGGTGCATAAGCTTTTGGTGACCACAGGGATGAGATATAACAGATCATGTAGATACACTTGACCTTGCTAACTAATTCACGAACACTTAATACGACTCCGTCTAGTGGGTCTTCCTGACATAGCATCATCAGTGCGGTTTAGCATACACGCAGGTCTTCGCTATGGATTTAAGAATGCACTGCAGTAGAATGTATTTATATTTGAAAATTGCCAATGAATATTGCTAATCATCAGGAAAATTTTCTGAGTATTGATACGTGCCAAATGCATCAATCCCAAGCCTACTTGTCACTGTCTTAGCTAGTGTTACGATAAATCTTTCACTCAGCCAAACAGATACACCGTACATGCATTTCCTCTTTAGTCTCAAGCTATTTGATGGCGTTATGGAAGACTATTTCCACCATTTTTTTTTTAAGCAGTGGCTGCAATTTCTGACTCATCACACGCATACATCTGCCCCAAGCATTTTACTATACTTTGTTCGCTGATCTTTCCAAGTACAGCAGAAATGAAACAAACAAACACAACTAATTCAACCCGTGTGTGTGTGTGTGTGTGTGTGTATGTGAGCGTGCCTGTGTGTGTGTGTGAGCACACACGCTTTGAGAGGGGATTGAAAATAACATCTAAGTGATCCTCATTGAGCTTCACAATTGCTCAAAAGGTCACACAGCACCACTAATCTGTAAGTACTCCTGCAATCCACGACACTGAGTCCCTCCCATGAATACGCTGACAATGTGACGATGACAGGAGGAAGAATGCAGATTGCACACAATATGGGCACGCGCGCACACACACACACACACACACACACACACACACACACACACAACCTTCCAACGACATAATTATTGATGCAGGTAAATTTGTCCATGGGAAACAGAAGATATAATATCGATATGGTAATCAATTATATGTCACATTTGTGCACACACACACAGTATATNAAGATAGGGATAGGTGGAGAGTGATGATTCGCTGTGGTGACCCCTGAAGGGAAAAGCCGAAAGAAGAAGAAGATACAGTCAGACATGTGGGTCAAAAATGATCAGCATACACTCATCATCCACTTTAACAGAAACACCTGTACACCTGCTCATTTATGCAGTTATCCAATCAGCCAATCATGTGGCAGCAGCACAATACAAAAAAAATCATGCAGATGCAGGTCAAGAGCTTCAGTTAATGTTCACATCAAACATCAGAATGGGGAAAAAGTGTGATCTCTGTGACTTTAACTGTGACATGGTTGCTGGTACTAGATTGGATGGTCTGAGTATTTCACAAACTGCTGATCTCCTGGGATCTTCACACACAGGTCAAGAGCTTCCTAATAAAGTGGACAGGGAGGGTATAATGAAACAAAATCAGTGCATTAGAATATAACAAAATTAAATATGGCTAGCTTTCACTTGTGTGACTTTGAATGCCATGACTGAAGCACAGCNGCTTTTTCTGCTGTCATGTAACTCTCTGTAGCCCTAACTTTGATTGAATCAGCAAGGAAATGCCTAAGCCGGCCACTTTATTAGGTAGATTACCTCAACACTTTCTCATTCATACAATCAGCCAATTAAGGGGCAACACAACGCATTCAATCATACAGACGCAGGACAGGAGCTTCTGTTAATGTTCATATGAAACATCAGAATGTGGACAAAATGTGATTTCAGTGATTTTTGGCATGGTTGTTGTTGCCGAACAGGCTGGATTGAGTATTTCAGTAACTGCTGTGCTCCTGGCATTTTTATGCATTAAATCTAGTTTCTAGAGTTCACACAGGTTCTCCTGAACTGCAAAACTGAAGACTGAAAAAAACATCACCTGGTCTTTTTTTCCAATATTCAATATTTTTCTGTACAGTTTTGGTGAGCTTGTACTGACTGTAGCATCTGCTGTTGTAGCCCATCCACCTCAAAGTTAGAAATGTTGTGCATTCTGAAATGCTTTTGGGCTCACCACTGTTGTAAAGAGTGGCTATTTGAGTTACCGTAACCGTCACATCAGCTCAAACCAGTCTGGCCATCAACAATGTGTATCTGCCAACAGAACTGCCACTCACTGGATTTTTTTTGTTTTGTTTTGTTTTGTTTTGTTTTGTTTTGTTTTTTTTGCACCATTCTTTTTTATACCAAAAGGAGATCACCAGTTTCTGAAACCCCCAAAGTAGCCTCTCTGGCATCAACAACCACGGCATGAAAAATGTGTTCTCTGTCAGTAACAGAGATCAGATTTTCCCTTATTCTGATGTTTGATGCAAACAATAGCTGAAGCTCTTATACAAGTAGATTTCAGAATTATTGTAGATGTTTGATGTTTTAGGAATATTGGTGTACTTTAGCTTTACCTATGGCAGAGTGTGCTAACTTTTATTCAAGCCAGTTAAATTATGAAAGTACTGAAAATAACCAGGCATTTACCTAGAGATGACTGGCTTTTACTACATCATGATTATGCATTAGTATCTGTTTTGAAAAAGCACTGTTAGTGAAGCTACTGCTATTAAAGGTACTGTAGAGGTTTCCCTGGCAATAAGACTCTGTTTACACACTGACTATATAGATTTTAAAGCATTAATGACTTGCACCTACTCCCACCCTCCCAAAAAAAAAAAAAAAACAAAAAAAACAGCCTAACCTTCTAATTCTGGTTTGTTATTCTAATTACTTTATTTTTATATCAAGGGCAAACACAAATTGAAACGCATTAAGTGATTCACTGAGGCATTGCCTACCTGTTGTAAAACACATTCTATTTTTATGGTTAATGGACAAACATTTAAATTACACTACCTAAACAAAGTTCAAACACTTGAAATAATATTCATGGGTTAATCTCCACTTACATGTGGATATAACTAAAAGGAACATAAAAAATCAAGGACAAGCCATGATGCGCCAATTCAAGCACAGTACAAGGTCTGTTCACTTGAGTGTGAGTGGGAGCACAAAAGCCTGATCTGTTTTTTTCTCACCTTCCTACAGCATTGGAGCTCTTGTTAACTGAAAAGGCCATGGTGCTCCAAACTCAGGCCCGAGCATGCTGCACGGACGTTACCATAGGAACTGAGTATTGAGCTTACAGGTACCATAGACTGCAGATCTACATACTCATAAATCATATCTGAACTACATCTGGAATTATAGGAAATGGTTTCTGTAGATAATTATTGATATAAAACTTACTCTAAAAAGGCTAAGACATCTGATCTCAAACTTGAGAGGATGTAGCTGTAGTGAATAAAGATCAAATGTAACTCAATCCAACCGTGAAGGCTCAGAATCCAACCGTTACTGTCCTTGTAAATGTTTGAATGTGAGTGTGCAATGACTGTGTTACCAGTATTGACATCAAAGTACTGCTTTGGCAGCAATAAACACACTTCTGTTCACTTATGAGCATGGCTGTATGAAAAGTAACTGCTTTGCTTGATTAAATCACAGCATCAAATAAACTATCATGTTCCAACATATGAGAATATGTTATATTTATACTTAACTATTTTATACTTAAGGCTAGTGTAGTTAACAAAAAATAGATGGCTCTAGGTTAAACTGGCTCTGTAACTATCCCTGGCTCAGTAAAGATTGGAAACAAGCCACAATAAATAATCACAAAACTTCTTTGCAAAGAGGAGGTCCTTCCTGCCTGTTAATAATTTCTGGTTTAATTTGTTATCCTCCCAAAAAAAATGTTGGACTCCCAAATTCGACCAATTTGCATCCCAAAGTTGCATCCCTACCTAATTCTACTATTTCAAACAGTGTAGGTGTACTATGTTTGTTGGTCTAGTATAATGAGTGTATTACTTGTTTAGACACAGAAGCTTGCAGACAGGCATTTCATACTATATCATTATACTCTATATCCACAAACATGGAAAAAAAAAAACATGGACACCGCCACGTTCATCCTTTGTTATCAACAACTATCCAGCTAACTGTGATGAGTGATGTATATTTACCTCCTCAAAACAGTGAACTGTGTAATCAATGTTATAGATTTAACAGGCTAATACACTATATGGCCAAGAGTTTGTGGATACCTGAACTATTCCCCAAACTATTGCCACAAATTTGGAAGCACACAATTGTATAGGATGTCTCTATATGCTGTACCATTACAATTTCACTTCACTAGAACTAAAGGGGCCCAAACCTTTTCCAGCATGACAATGCCCCTGTGCACAAAATGAGGTCCATAAAGACATGGCATGCTAAGGTTTGTGTGAAAGAACTCGAGTGGCCTGCACAAAGCCATGACCTCACCCCCAGTGAGCACCTTTGGGATGAACTGGAACACCGAATGCACCCCAAGCCTCCTCACTGAACATCAATGCACATTAATGTTCTATGGTTGAATGGGCAAATTCCCACATGCTCCAAAATCTAGTGGAAAGCCTTCCCAGAAGAGTGGAGGTTATTATAACAGCAAGTGGGGGATGAAATCTGGAATGGAATATATATATTTATATAGTTTTTGTGATTTTGCCTTTATACACCACCACAATGGATTTGAAATAAAACAATCAAGATGTGATCGAAGTGTAGACTTTCAGCTTTATTTTAAGAGGTTCCACAAAAATATGGCATTTACCATTCAGGAATTACAGCCATTTTCAGCAAAGTGCCTCCATTTTCAGGGGCTCAAAGATATTTGGACAATTGACTGACAAGAAGTTAATTGACCAGCTGTGGTCCATTCCCTTGTTACTTCAAGGCAAATCAAGCAGATAAAAGGTCTGGAGTTGATATCAGGTATTGAGTTGGCTTTTGGCAGCAGTTTGACTGGAGCTACCAATATGAAGTCCAAGGAGATCTCAATGCAAGTGAAGGAGGCCATCACTATTTTTGTGGAACCTCTTAAAATAAAGCAGAAAGTCTACACTTCGAGCACATCTTGATTGTTTTATTTGCAGATTAATTCATTTAAATGAAAGAGGTGCTACTTTGTTTCTTGTTGGTGCTGTGATTTGATTTCACTTGCTGAGCTCAGGTTTGAGGAGACAAGTTTCCAATCAAGATTTCAGAGAATTTTCTTTGGTTTTCTCGATCTGAGGTCAGAAATGATGAATTATGACCTCTATTCAAATGTAGCATGTGTGCACCCGTTTCCTGATCCTCAACCTCCAGCTGAGTCCCTGTTGTTACAACATAACTGTGCTGTGTGCCTACATGTCTTTAGAGCAAGGGTCTTTGGAGAGACATTTGAATGGAAGACACGGGACTGAAGAAGGACTCATTTGATGATGATTGGTAAAGTACAGGAAATGCATCATATGGTCAGATGTGATTAAAAAATGGAACCATTTAGCCATTTGCACCATTGTCAGACTGGAGGAAAGCCTTCATTATTATGGGAGGTGTCAGCAGTAAGGAATGCGCCATGGCTTTCTCCACATCGATTTGTCCTAACCTACTACTCATTTAGCCGGAGAGTATAAAGAGCCTGTCTTGTCAGGATTCCCATTGGCCATCAGTTGTGTGCTTGCTCTCCTACTCACAAACAGAAATTATATTATAAAAAAATATGTGATTTGGGTCCATGTATGCACAAAAAGCAAGAAATTTCAGGAAGATTTGTGCAAGAAGGAAAGAAATAAATGTTTCAAATAGTTGGAAACGACTGTTGGCTCACAGTGTCTTGGTTTCTTTCACAGTTTACTCAGGAGTTGTAAACTGACATGCTTATGAAAATAAACTTTGTTGACTAGCTTGTTTTTGAGTCTGTGGGTGAGGTTGCTGTACACCCTTTTCTATTTTTATCCAACAACAGCACATTTATGCTCTCTAACCAGCAGTGTGTTCCCTGGCATGGGAATTTTCTAGAGTAGTAAATTGCCAGGGGCCTCACCTACACACTATGTCCTATATAGACACTCGTATAAGTGCATTAGTGAAAATCATCGTCAGTTCTGGCCTGTGGTCTGTAGGACATTAGTGGAGGTTTTTTCAAAATGGTTGCCCCTTCAGCATTTTCCTACAAAACTGCTTTGAACTTGCTTTTCTTTTTTTTTTTTTTTAATATATTGAGAACAAATAAGAAGCCAGTATTCAACATCACCAGCTAAAATCCCACAGTCAAGTGACTAATTCTATTTTGCTTCTCTTTTGCATTTGTTTCTAATTCAATACAACAAGTTTCATTACAAATTATATCANAAAAAGTAGAATCTATGAAATATTTACACGTATTTCAGAGTTTCCTAGGATTTGGTATTTCCCATTTGCTTTAATGACAGTGTGCGCTTGAGCTGGCATGGACTCCACAAGTTTGTGCAAAACCTTATGTTCCATTTTAGATCGAATCCATCAGAGTGTCATCTGAACACATGCTTCAGTAGAACAGATTAGGAGATGCGGAAAAGCTGACCTTTTCTGCAAAGCAGTTAACATGCTCAATATCAAAACATTTCTTATATTTAAATAGAGGCCTAGAAATAGTGCAGAATACTAAATAGATATTTGTAAATGTTCAAGATATTTATCATTTAGTTTCTTTGTTTTAAATATTTCAAAATTCTAAAACCTGTTTATTTCCAAAAAAAAAAAATCCCAGATTTTCATTGTGGTCTCAGACTTTTGGACCCCACTGTATGGAGAATTTTTCTTTGGTAAATATGAGTATTATAGTATTTGTGGGGAAACAAAAACGTTTAAAATGAATTATTAAAATTATTTACCAAAACACTCAACTAGAAAGCACACTTATGCTGTTTNTGTTTATATTGCCTATTGAACAATCTGACTAAGATTATTATCAAAGTTGCACAGCAAACCACAGCATTGGCTACAGACAATCACATGACACCTCAATACCCTATCCCAAATCTCTTCAAACTAAACACTGCTGCTGCTGACTTAATCTGTTCGTGAATCCTCTCTTTTTCCATCACTCAGGAATAAGATCCCCAATACTTAAACTCCTCTGCCAGGGGCACGATCTCTCCTCTCACCTGAAGGTAGCATCTCACTCTTTTGTGGGAGAGAACCATGGCCTCAGACCCAGCTGACGTCATCACACTCAGTGCTGGAGGTCCACATTGGATGGTGGCAAGAGAACAGCATTATCTGCAAATTACAGGGATGCTATTTCTAGCCCTTCATATTGGACACTTTTCCAACCTTGGCTGCATCTTGATATCCTGTCCATGAAAACCACAAACAGGAGCGAAGACAAGAAACACCTTTGACAATGTCCAACACCCACTTTAAATGGTTTTGAATGCCAAGAACGAAGAACTCTCAGTGCACTCATACAGAGACTAGAGCTCACAAAGAGGGAAATTCAGATCCCCTGTCCTCTTGCAGTACCTTTCACAAGAAATATTAATGAACAAAATCATACCCCTTCTCCAAATCCAGTGATTTAATAAAAAAAATATTTTAGCTGTTTTCTTATAAACTGTTTATATTGTATTCTATCTAGGAGATTAGGGTTTGCAGGTAAAGATCCCTTTGCCGTATTGCACATGACAAAAAGAGACACTAAGTGACTAACCCTATGAGAAATTTGTAAGAGGGATGAAATTGAATATGAGTACATTATTGAGTGTGAACAGATAATGTGTTTTAAACAGATACAAATGCAAATATGAATAGGAGACATGCTATTTAGATGATGTGTTCTGAACAGATACTAATACACATAGGAACAGGAGGTGTACTATTTGTTTTTTTTATTTTTATAAAGCTTGCCAGAGAAGGTTCTCATGCCATCTGGCTGAGACTAGAGGTGTGAAATGGGACTGAGATCCTGCAACCAAGTGGCCAGATATGAAGTCTGCAGGACAAAGAAAGACCATGTTCATTAAGGGTTCATTTATTCATCCTTAGTAACTGCCTGATCAAGGTATATTTTGGGAAAAGACCCAACTAAATCATTAGAAATGTCCGAGGCAGGTAAAAATAAATAAATAAATAAATCCTTCCAGAGTAAGCCATGTCCACTTGGTTTAAATCCAAAAAAGACACAGATACACACAGTAACATAAGTGTTACATCCTTATAAGCAAGGTTTCTATGAAACTTGTCATGTTTTTTGGCAAGTTTGTCCAGGTTATGCCCTAGCCCTAGTTATGTCCAGGGCTGCCTCTAGACACAAGGTGTGTCTACACACTAGGTGAGGTCTACCACCCCAATGTTTTTGAAATAGTGAGAATCATTTTCCCCTCAATGCTTGTACGAAAAGGTAATTGTTTCTTGTTGCATCACAGCAGTTTATCTCATTAGTTGTGCTTGACCAGGATGAATTCGATTCAACTTTGAGTGGTGAGGCAAAGTTTAAAATCCAAGCCGTGTTTGACACCCAAGGCACTGCTTTGTCTGTTGGATTTTGAGGGGTGGACGCTGTTTTAAACTACATATATGCAATTAGCCATGTATGAACCAATGATGCACATTAAAGTACTTCTGAAATAGGGCGGTCATTTGTGTTAGGCAGCCTGACATGAACACTCACTCATCTAGTGGTTACAATGATTCCCTAATTACCTTAATCTCTCTGGATGTTAGCAATTTATAGGGATTTCATTGGCCATGGGGGTGGAGAAAGCATTTGAGAGAACACTTCAAGAAGTCTGTTAATTAAAGCTCCATTCCCAATAATTAGCTCTCCCACCACCAGAGATGAGGCAGTGGCCATGCTCATGATTTATAAAAGGCCAGAGCATGTGATACATGAATAAAATTGTTCTTACTCCACCGTCCTACATGTGAGGAATATTGCATCTCTCTCTCATAAACATAAACACATACGTATGTATTAGTGGCTTCATTCCAATGAATACTACTTGTTACTAAATCTTACTAATTTTCACCTTAGGGTGCAATCACACAGTGGTGATTCATGTTTTGGAGCTGACTAAGACACTGGTGAGTGTTTTTAACAATAAAATAGAAAATACTGACAGTCTTACTTTCTCAAGCATTTTTTGAGAGTAATGTCTGACATACTGGACTTTCTTTATGGATATCTTATGGTCAAATTGTGTCTTTTGTAATCTGCAAAAGTATTGTGTAGTGTTCTTCAAAGTCCTGACCTTTAATACCTGGGCCTGATTTTCCATCTACTTTCATCTTCAGTAACTGTTTTATTCTGGTGTGTTTTGGGAAGTGGAAGGAAACTGGAGATCCCAGAGGAAACCCATGCAAACACAAGGAGAAAATGCGAAATTCCATTCAGACAGTAACTAGGGTTCAGGGTTAAACCAGGCATGTTGGAGCCATGAGACAGCAGCGTTACCTGCTGCAGTGGCACTGTGGGACCCAAGCCTGATTTTATCTCATTAAAAAAAATCCAGCACACAGAAACTGATGGAAAAAATTTAACAAATAGTCAACACAAGTATGCCGAGAACACTACTGAGCATGTAACCTTATATAATTCAGTCCTAAATATAATTTAATGTCATTTTAATTTAATTAAAATATAAAGTCCTACCCTTTTGTGACTCTTGCCTCCCCTTCGCCACCCAATGTCTAAACACCTGGACATAACACTACAATACAAAAGGGACAGGCAAAAGAAAACTACCACCATGCTTCACTGATGAGGTGATATGCTTAGGATCATGAGCAGTTCCTTTCCTTCTGCATACTCTTCTCTTCCCATCACTCTGGTACAA
>CM074963.1:2412929-2415429 GCA_037577455.1 Pangasius macronema
GACTCCAACCCACCACCTTCAGGTTCACCTTCAGGTTACAAGTCCGACTCTCAGACCATTAGGCCACGACTGCCCCAACATCAGCATCAGATTATTCGTATCACAACGTTGAAACAATATTGCATTTATTTAGGAAAAAAGAAGCACACGGACTTGTGCAGCCTTCGAGGCTGTCGAGACTACTCAAGGCTACTAAAGCATTTTAACACACAAACGTTATGTGGATGTTATATAGTTTGTCATGGTATTATGGCTTTATTCTTGACATAAATGAGGGTAAATATAATGAAAAATCTGTGAAACACATCTCTAGCCCTGTAGTTATTCTCTGGTCTGATGAGAGATATCACTGCGATTTAGTGTTCACAGCTAACAACAAATGCTATAAATGTAAATGTAAATAACAAAAAATATACAAACTGTATTGTAGAAAGACCCAACGCAACTTGGTTAAAATCAACTCAAAGAAAGGGGCAAAAATGGTAAACTGAAAACATTTGAAATAAGCAAAAATATATCATCATGAGCTGCTGAGTTCCTCGACTGGACACTAATCTCTACCCCACTGGCGGTTCATCAGCTCGGAAGTTCTCCTAGCCTTCAGCCTTTAATGTTCACCTGCTCTGCTCAACTGCAAGTCGCTTCGGATAAAACAAAATGTAAATGTAAAGTGTAACTCGGTAGACGGAATGGCTCAGGCAATATCTTTCAGAAACAAATTACTCTGTCAAACAGCTTAAACAGCTTGGATTCGCACAGCACTCCATCTGCCAAAGAACTCGCTGTGAGTAGATGACGTGACATTTCATTCTGATCACAGCTTCGTGTTGCTTCAGAATATTTACATGACAGTAGCTGATGGGAACGCCAAGTAATGTGCATTTTTTTATAATTACATTTAAAATTTGTAAAACAAACAAAAAAAAAACTTTTGGATGGTGAAAGGATATAAATATTAAGATTTAGGAAGCGAATAGAGCAGTGCCAATACTTTTAGTCACGATGTTTTGTTAAGGAGAAACTGACATTTTAGGAAGGGAAGCCTGGTTTGTGTAGGAAGTAAATGCATGGAACTCGTGCATTTCGTGCGTGTGTGTGTGTGTGTGTGTGTGTGTGTCATAAAGGTCTGTGAAAATGGCCAAATGTTAAACAGACCCGGAAATATTAATGCAATGACTGGGACACTAAACGTATTAACGGTCACACACACTTTAGCAAATTGAACTATGTGTGAATTTCAAAGTGGCGAAACTTTAAATAAATACGAGAAATGTAAAAAGTGTACGTCAGAATGAAACAATTTGGTCATCTCTCCGGAATCCCGCTGTTTGTAAAAAGGCGAGAATTTCGGGAAAGTCCTGTCAGAATGGGAAAACGGCATCCATCATCCGGCTCTTCTCTCTGCTCTGCGTCTGCACTCTGGAGAGAAACGCACGTTTAGATGGGCGAGAGCGGAAGATGAGTATAAACACCCGGACACACACACACACACACACACACACACACACACACACACACACAGGCAGGAGTGTACATTACTTGCAGAGCTTGATGTACTTTCTGATAATCTGATTTTTGCTCTTCCAAACAAAGAAAAGTCCCAGAGTGTGTATGTGAGATGTGTGTGTTCATGTGCTCATGCATGTGGCAAAGCTGAAACAAACAAGCCACTGCTGTTCCAGCCAAGCTGTCCTCCTCCTCCTCCTCCTCCTCCTCCTCCTCCGCCTCCTCCTCTTTTTTTTAGATTCCCAATACAACAAAGAAGCCAAAGCGAAGCAAGCGTCATTTCCATAACAGCCGTATTCATTTACAAATTCAAATAGATGGAACACATGGACTGCTCGACCTCGACGTGACAAGACCACACTGCCATGCAAAGCCACGTTCTGCATGTTATTCTTCCAAAACAATGAGTTCGCAGAGTGTAGGACTTCATCTGACAGACTGTACTGCTCAATACAAATTCAGTAACTCGTAAACTTAAGCATTTTTCAAGTTTGCTCATGAGTCATCAGAGCCACATTACAGTCCTGTTAGTACGTCTACACAAACCATACAAAAGTCTATGCGTTCATTTTTCATTGCGAGACACGGCACGTAAGGAATAACGCACAACAGTAATACAAAAATAGTGCGAAAATCACGCACGTCCGTTTACAGCAGGCGACGTACGCAATGTAGCTTTCCGTCTGTGGACTCTGCTTCATCATGGCATGGCGGCGATTAACGCTGGGATTAACGCTGAACTCTTTTAAAATCGATGAGTCTACCTCCTTTTCTCCCTCTCTACCTATCTCACCCTGTGTCTCTCATATTTGTCCGGCGATTACTCCACTAGAATTTGCGAGTGTTAGATAACACAGCTGATAAATTGTACTCTTAAAGGTAATGGCGGATGGTCAGGCGATGTCAGGGAAGTTTATACAAGAACACAGCCATGAATCTTGTCTTTTAAACATCCGTCTACTTCTCTAAATCTCGTGCGCACTGTCTGTGTGTG
>CM074963.1:2417929-2427253 GCA_037577455.1 Pangasius macronema
TCGGTTTGACTATATGTTGAAATTCAACACTTAGTGAAAAGTCCACCCTGGATGACTTGTACATTGATCTTTATTAACATGCAATCTTCAGATTTATTTTGTAATGAAATTCTGAACTTTCATTACTATGTTGGTCGATTTTCACTTTGCATAAAGGTTTCCTACATTACCCACAATGCTGTTTGACTACCTGCTGATAATGATACAATGCGATTCAGCCCTTGCTTCATCTCTAGCTAAAGGGACTGATGCAGCGGCGCTTTAGTACTTTGGAGACAGGTCGAGGAGTAGACGAGTTTGACTATTTCAAGATTTCGAAGTTGAAAGTTATATTGTATGTTGACATAACCATGTATTGTTTTTAAGCACTAACAACAAAACCGGATCGAAACCCGATTCTCCTATTAAACAATGTCGTAACTACGCTAATGTCCACCTGTGACCGCAAAATGGCTAACTTCTCACAGGGATAACGAAAAAGCTGTTGAAAAGAACCGGAATCACTACACACATCACTATTACTAGTACTATTATTACTACTATTACTACCATTGTTGTTGTTGTTGTTGTTATTATTATTATTATTATTATTATTATTGTCATAAACATATTTAATGAGCTTCAGGGTGGAGTTTTCCTTTCAGCATTCCAAAATGTAATCTGGTATAATGCTTACAGTCCCACATAATTTCAGCCCAGAAAATGAGCTTCGCTGACTTGTACTAACTTTCACAAGTAATGCCAATTGGTGTTTCTAAGTTTTTGAAGGAGACCACAATACTACACTAGGAAAAAAAAAATCTAGCCCAGTTTCTACTACCAACGCTAAATGTGTGATTTTATCAGATTTTATTAGGTGTGTGATGATGTGCAGCTGGGAAATCAGCATTCTATTAACTGTGAATCTAATGCAACTGCACTGTTTGAATCTGATCCCAATCTGCACCACCCATACAGTTAAAATATATAGAGAGCACACTGGTCACATGGTCACATTTTTCCATGGACAGCCTGTTCCATTACCGGTAATCATCCAAAGCGTCCGATAGCCCAATAGCTCTGGATCACAACAACCGAAACACATTTATACAATATGCCAACGGTGACACTAGATGTCACGGACTCTTTTACCGGTGTCTTATGCCCGTAAAATCGGTTGAAAGGAGCTCTATTTTCGGTTTAGAATGACGCCTCAGGCTCTGCTACAGAGCTCATTATGTTTCACATTGTTTTGCGTTGTTTATGATTCAGAAATAAAAAGGAGTCTTTTCTGTTATGATTTTTCTTCATTAAAATTTTATTCAAAATATTTGGCGAATTGAATAGCATCGCATGGTGACGCCAGAATCAGGAATCGAATCGAAACCCGAGTGTATCGCTACACCCCTATTGATACAAAACCAAAAACTAATGGAGTATCACTCTGTACCTGTTTTCAACATTGTCTTAGTAACAGAGCAGAGTCTGTGACACCTACATTGTCAGTCTGAACAAAACACTGGCATATAAATGTCTCAATGTCTGTAATTAGAAAACAAACAAACAAACAATAAAATAACCCATCATGAATTAGATACGAAAATAAAAGTTTTGCTACGATCTGCTGAAATGCAATACATGCAAGATCTTTTATTTGTCTGGTCCAAATCTACTTAATGTTTTAGATAATAGGGTATTGTGAAAAAGGTTTTCCTATCAACTTTATACTTACTTAACACTTAATGTGTTCACCGGTAGGCAATTTGATCCACATCGAACTCTCTTTGACGAAACGTACTTGTGGTATATTCCGGGTAATTATGTCTCCTGTTTTCAAATCGTACACCTAGGCTTTTTCACAGCTCCGTACGTTTCCTCTGTTAATTCAAATACAGTATCTACTTTCCATTATTTCTACAGGAGATCATTTCTCAATAATAGCTAGGAGACAGATTTACTTGATTTACCATATCAGGCTTTAATTGCTTGAACTTGAATAAAACATTTGTGTAGACTTTCACAAGCTTCTCACAATACACTGCAAAAGAAAGGTCCCCATCTTAGCAAGTGAAATTATCTTGAATATCGTCAATATATTAAAACAGTATTCGTATATTATATTAATAGTATTTAATATTAAAGTATTTCGTATTATAAGAGTACAATAAACCAAATAAAGATTACTAAACCTATTTCTAGACATTATTACCTATTTCAAACTTGTAATTTTCAACCTTTCAAGCTTTTCAGGACTCTTTCAAGCTTTAAATGAGTACAAATGGCATGAAAATGGCTTAATAATATTATATTTGGTTATATATTATAATAAGGAATACAAGATACATTTGACTATATTTAAGGTATTTCCACTTGACAGAACTGGTGTAACTCAGGCAGGTTTGTGGCCTCCTTGCTCAGACACGCTTTTTCAGTTTTTCAGTACAATTTTTCTTTGGGATTCAGGTCAGGGTTTTGTGATGTTCACTCCATTACTTTCACTTTGTTCTCAGCTGCAACCTGTTTTAACCTTTCGCCTGATGTTGAAGTGTTGTTTCAATATTTCTGGATAATCCTCATTCTTCATGATTTTATCTATTTTCCGATGTACACCAGATCCTTTTCCAGCAAAACACAACATGATGCTGCCACCCCCATCCTTCACAGCTGGAATGGTGTTCTTCAGAATAGAAGCCTCCCCATTTTTCTTCCATACATAGCGCTGATCATTATGGCCAAACAGTTCAATGTTTGTTTCATCTTACCAGAGAGCACTCCCCCAAAAGGCTTTTGATCACTTGCAAACTTCAGTCTGGCTTTTTTATGCTGGTCTTGGAGTAGAGAGTTCTTCCTTGTATGATAGCCTTTCAGGCCATGGTGATGTAGAACTCTCTTAATGGTGGATGTAAATACTTTGGTACCTGAGGCCTCCAATTCCTTCACCAGTTCCTTTGTTGTTGTCTCGGGGTTCAGTTGACCTTTTCAGACCAAAGTTCATTCATCTCTAGGAGTTAAATTGTGCCTCGTTCGTGAAAGATGCAGTGTCTTTGTTGTTCCAAGATTTTTATATTTGTATAAGATTGTTTGTACAGATGCTTGGAGTACTTTCAGTTGTGGAACCCTACTTGTGGAGGTCAGTTTTTTCTTGGCTGAGTTGCTTGGATTTTTCCATGGCATTAAGGGCAACAAGGCACTGTCTCTAAAACACAGCCACAAGGTGCACTTCCAATTATGATAAATGGCCAGTCAGAAGCTTCTCATCAAACTCATTACATCATTTTCTGGAATCTCCCATACTGTTTAAAGAGTCAGTCAACTTGTGTATTGGGGTATGTAAATTTTGGACCTGTGTGCGCGGAGTTTGAATGTTTCCTCCGGAAACATTACTCCAGCTTCCTCTCCTAGGCCAAAGACATGCTTTGTAGGCTTTGTATATTGTCCATAGTGTGCGTGTGTGTGTGTGTGNCCCTGAGTTCCCTGGGATAGGCTCCAGGTTCCCCACGACCCTGTGTAGGATAAGCGGTACGGAAAAAGGATGGATAAATCTGTCTCTAGTAGACTGTTTAAAAACGACCTCTGATGTTAACACAGAGCGTGAAAAGTGTGGAGTTGTGAAAAACTGAGATTGAATATCTTTAGCCTGGGTGTACATAAAGTTTTGGCTTCAACTGTAACTAGCACTAAAATAAACAGACCATAAATAGATGACCATAGGCTTAATAGGGTCACTAAGAATGTTTAGACACAGATAATGTAACTGGCATTTAGTCTTCATTTTAAATTAAACATTTCCTTTTATTATTTAGGCATAAAAAGAGCTAAACAACCTGCAATATTAAGAAACAGCTGGGTTTGACGGAGTTCAAGGAGTGGACTAGAATACTTTGACCTAATAATTAGTGACAGACTCGAATGCTGAAGCACACCTAACCAAACATCATGCCTCTAAAGAAACACACACACACACACACACACACACACACACACACACACACACACACACACACACAGGCATGGGGTAAGACAGACTCAAGGGTTAAACTTGGACATCTGATTCTAGTTTAGTTTTGGTGCTCAACTCATGGATTAGGAGGGGTGAGTCAGAGAGTGAGTGAGTGAGAGACTCACTGTGTGTGTGTGTGTGTGTGTGTGTGTGTGTGTGTGTGTGTGTGTAAAAAACAGGAGGGATTTTCAAAATAAGAGTTTCTGCAATACTGAGTGTTTTGAAAGCCTGTACATTAAATTGCATTGAAATTAGTTTAAATCTGCAGCGCTCACTAAAACAATACACGCTAAAGAAATATAGATTGTTGCATAAAATCATATAAAGTTATTATCAACTACTCTTAGATTTAATGAATTGCCCGTGATTGGCCTGTAGGGGGCAGTAGAACACCACAAAGCTCGTTCCTCCAACTTTTCTTTAGGTAGGAGCGTGTGCGCATGAATGTTTTCCTGCGTGCCGAGTAATAAGAATTTACATTCATCGAGGGCGTCACTGCAGAATTCTTCACTGGAGCAAATTATGCTTGGCATTTTATTAAAGCATAAGACTAGAGTGAATAAAGTGTGTGTGCGTGTGTGTGTGTGTGTGTGTGTGTGTGTGTGTGTGTTTGTGTTTAGTATATCTTATCAAGGCACATACAATTGCACAAGTGTTTATGTATCAGCAGCTCAGTCAGGTATATACAGGATATGACTAAACATACAAATGTCCTAACTTCATTCCTTTAACCTTTCCTATACACAGAGACCTCCCTCCACACGCACACACGCACGCGCACACACACACACACACACGCACATACTTGGTCTCAGAAAAAGGGGGTTTTAGTCCAAATCACTGTAATAAAAATGACTCGTTTCCTGAAACAGGACTCTGTTTCTTAATGAGAGAGAGAGAGAGAGAGAGTAAGAAAGGGCAAAAGCGAGGGGAAAAACACTACATGGATGTTGAGAAAGACAGAGAGATAAAGAGAGATTAAAAGAGAGAGAGAGAGAGAAGAGAGAGAGAGAGAGAGAGACTGAGACAAAGATAGAGACAGAGAAAATAGACCTAAAGAGATGGAAAGAGGGAGAGACTGAAAGAACAGATAGATTCTGGGAGAATAAATAGAGAGAGAGAGAGAGAGAGAGAGAGAGAGAGAGAGAGGGGGAAGATGTCTTGTTCCTGAGAGATTGTATCCATAAAGTAAGAGTGTGTGTGTGTGTGTGTGTGTGTGTGTGTGTGTGTGTGTGTGTGTGTGTGTGTGTGTGTGTGTGCTTGTCCCCTGGTGACTGCAGCTGCACAGTTGAGTCATAAGGAAAAAGTTAAGGATCACCATATTTACAAATGACTTATTAGCAATATTATTATGATAACACACTTTAAGGTTCACAGTGTCTGAACAGGCATGTAGTCCTGAGCCCACACACACACACACACACACACACACACACACACACACACACACACACACAACAATAAACTGCTCTGAGTGCACATATATCAAATGGCACAGCAAGCTAAACAACCTTCAGCTATCGTTCATCTTTTTACTGGAAGCTGTACAGCGAGAGGAGCCAAAATCAGCATGTTTTATTTTCTCCTGTTGCGTCTTCTCTCCTTTCAAGTCAGCCTGAGCTACCCACACTGCTAACATGTGGAAAACACACTAAAATAGTATCATTTTGGTAAACATGAGGCTGAATTCGGCCAAATCTGATAGCTGCCAAAAGGAAAGTGTGTGTGGGGGAGTAGTGGCAGTGTACAATGCCATGTTTCCCGCAGGGCTACGAAGCATATGCAGTGATCTGTGATTCCTCAGTGCTGTTGTAAACTAATGGAAACTAATGGAAACTTAATTCTACCGACAATTATAATAAAAGTGTGTTCTGTGAGGAGAATAAAGTTAATTATATAACAGTTTCGGTCCACTAATTTGATTGGTCGAGCTGCGTTCCAAGAGTGCTTACATTTATTATAACCACACAGGGACATTTCACCGTGTGTGTGTGTGTGTGTGTGTGTGTGTGTGTGTGTGTATCACTCCACCTGTCTGTGTTCGCCACGTAAAATTCCACTTCGTAGAAACTTACTACACCAGCATTAGTGACATCATCAGCAGACATGGCAAACGATACATTTTTCAAGAATGTACCTTTTGATTTAAGATATGAAAGCTCGTCAGATGAAGCCGAAATGGAAGAAGGGAAGCCAATCTCAGCGGAAGCGTCTTTAATGTGAAGCATCTTCGATGTGAGCTAGCTAGCCAGCTAGCCGACGTCGCATGACGCGGGTGTGGCTTCTGCGGCATCTATTTCCACTACTGGAGCAAAACTAAACAAAACATTTGGCCACACAGGTCAGGTACTCAATATTAATCTCTTGTTTATTGAACTGTTGCAGTCGTGCCGTTATACTGAACATCAGCACGGCTGTGATTAGCTACGTTGCTCGTGCCTCCAGTCGAATCACAGCCGTGCCTATATTCAGTACAACCGCACTCTTGCTTGTGCAATATTGCTTAAATAGCCAATAAATAACCAAAACACTATTGTACACATTTAATTGATTTAATTGACAGGCTGTTGAATATACACGCTGGGCTCGTTACAGTTAGCCCACAGCCTCACTTCATATCAGTCTGAGCTTTTTTGTTTGACTGCTGGATGTGCTGTTGCGTTGTTTCACAACAAAAAAACGAATGAATCCTTTTTAAAACTTTCGCTAAATGCAAATTAGACGATACAGATGACAAAAAGGAAACTGTATATACTGTTAACCCATTGATACAAGTCTCACGTGCTCACTAGTAAGAGTTAGAGGTGTGCACTGAACTTTGTTTAATACCACTCTCACCGCTATTTTTGTTTTGTATACTTTGTTGGTTGGTTCCATTTCCCAAAAATATGAACAAATTAGCTGCTTAAACCAATCAGAAGAGTCAATGCAAATGTGGGGTGATGGATTTATTACTATTCCTTGGTGTACCAAAGTGTTGTAGTCTAGTGACTTATCCTCAAGTGAAAAGTACAAGTCTGCAATCTCGCAAGTCAACATACACCCCACATCCCCAAAAACCCCCTGCCCACACACACACACACACACACACACACACACACACACACACACACACACACACACACACACACAAGGTACCCTGGTTTCTCTCACCATACCCTTTAACCCCGCTGTCCAGGTGTAAATGTAAACTAAGTGCGGGGTTAATAACCACACAGACCTCAGGCCGTCAGGATGCAGTGATTGACAAGCTGCCAGACTGATAAATCAGGGTGACGTTATAAAGCAGCACAAAACCAGCAGAGCCAAACCCCAAACCATCTTTCCCATGAGGCAGGATAGGAGAGCTCAGCGAAAAATGACACCCACACGAGACTCGCAAAAAACGAGGTGATCATTTTCTGCTGTTTGCTTTTTTGTTCTTTTAAAGCACTGTGCTTTTTATTTTCTTTTGTTTTTAATATCCATCTTTATTTTATTAAATATGTCTAAAGATGTAAACATGTCCTTATGACCATTATTTACTGTATATTACTCCTCTTCATCTTTCTCCGTGGTAAAGAGTTCAGTTCAGTTCAGTTCAGTTTTATTTGTATAGCGCTTTTAACAATGGACATTGTCGCAAAGCAGCTTTACANGGCCATCCATATGGGGCCCCAGCAGCAGCGAGCGAACTCAACCGATGAGAACTCCAACCAGAAGTAGGGCATCAGGAAAAAATAAAGAGGAATTCTTCAGTGATGAGGTTGTAATAATTTGATAGAAGCAATGAATCTGCAGTAGTGCAGGAAACATTCATTACTGTGTGTGTGTGTGTGTGTGTGTGTGTGTGTGTGTGTGTGTGTGTGTGGTGTCACTGGTCTATTCAGGGAAACTCTGATCCTCCAAAGACAAACAAACACAGATATAAACAACTAGTTATCTTGTCTGATACACACCCTGATGAACTGATACTGCTGAGAGAGGTACAGACCCAGACCGTGTGTGTGTGTGTGTGTGTGTGTGTGTGTGTGTGTGTGTGTGGGCATGTAAAAACACTAAGCCCTCCTTAAAGTCATCACAAGAAAAAAAAAAAAAAAAAGTAAAGACATTTATGTCCTAAAGGAATTTATGAGATTGGGACTGACTCATAATGAATGACAAAGCGAGGGATGTGGAGATGAAGAGCCGCTCTAGACTTTTACGCACCATGATTCACCTTTAAAGCAATTAGCAAACCGGATGTGCAGCTAGCCTCTGTTTATTTAAAAAAAAAAAAAAAAAAAAAAAAAGTCTTCCCATTAGAGATAAGTGAAGTGGTCCCTAAACCTCCGAGGATACAGTGTGCGTGAGAAAAACGTATGAATGTCATATGAGAGAGGGACAAAAAAATGGGAGGGGAAGAAAAAGAAGGGGGGAAAAAGGAAAACAAAAGACTTGAAAGAGAATAACAGGGAGAGGGGTTCCACATGGCGAGCATCTGTATTCTTCGCCTGAAACGATCTCCTAATTAGCGGTCTGGTTCTGGCCTCGTTTTGGTCACTTTCGTTCCTTTATTTTCTTCCCTCAGCTCTCTGGAAAACAAGGGTATGACAAACACACATGGCAGCACTCCTTCACCTTGTACCGAAAACAATGAGGAGAGGGGAAACGAGAGAGAGAGAGAAACAAACTGAAGACATTTGAACTCATCACATTATCACACAATGTGTGAAAATGACAGAGGTGAAGTTTTCCTCTCCGTGTTGCTGATCGCCTTTCCCACTTGTGCACGATGCTGTCTGTGGCCTTTGTCATTACTACTGCTGCATTTGACCTCCGTGCATACAAGCTACAAAGTGGGGAGAAATAACATGGCACCTTCATGTTCCTCAAGCCACAAACTGTATAGTCAGTGTTATAGATTTAACAAGCGAATATATCTGTATGTTGATAGATCTAAAGCAAACACTTGTATATACAACGATCAGCCAATACATTAAAACCACCTGCCTAATGTTGTGTAGGTCCCCCTTGTGCCACCAAAACTGCTCTGACCCGTCGGGGCATGGACTCCCCAAGACCTCTGAAGGTGTGCTGTGGTATCTGGCAGCAGATCCTGTAAGTTGTGAGGCGGGGCCTCTGTGGATCAGACTTGTTTGTCCAGTACATCCCAAAGATGCTCAATCGGATTGAGATCTAAGGAATTTAGAGGCCAAGTCAACACCTTGAACTCTTGGTCATGTTCCTCAAACTATTCCTGAACAGTTTTTGCAGTGTGGCAGGGCACATTATCCTGCTGAAAGAGGTCACTGCCATTAGGGAATACCGTTGCCATGAAGGGGTGTACTTGGTCTGCAGCAATGTTTAGGTAGGTGGTACGTGTC
>CM074963.1:2457814-2462814 GCA_037577455.1 Pangasius macronema
TCGCGGCTCTGTTTTCTGAATCGCTGCTCTGTTTTCTGATTCGCTGCTCTGTTTTCTGATTCGCGGCTCTGTTTTCTCATTCGCGGCTCTTATTTCTGATTCGCTGCTCTGTTTTCTGATTCACGGCTCTTATTTCTGATTCGCTGCTCAGTTTTCTGATTCGCGGCTCTGTTTTCTCATTCGCGGCTCTGTTTTCTGGTTCGCGGCTCTGTTTTCTGATTCGCTGGCCTGTTTTCTGAATCGCGGCTCTGTTTTCTGATTCGCGGCTCTGTTTTCTGATTCGCTGCTCTGTTTTCTGAATCGCGGCTCTGTTTTCTGATTCGCTGCTCTGTTTTCTGAATCGCGGCTCTGTTTTCTGAATCGCGGCTCTGTTTTCTGATTCGCTGCTGTTTTCTGATTCGCGGCTCTGTTTTCTGATTCGCGGCTCTGTTTTCTGATTCGCGGCTCTGTTTTCTGAATCGCGGCTCTGTTTTCTGAATCGCGGCTCTGTTTTCTGATTCACGGCTCTGTTTTCTGATTCGCTGCTCTGTTTTCTGGGTTTTTTTTTCCCCCATTTGTGTTTGATTTGTTTTCATACTTTTGGTTTTGTTAATGTTTTGCATTTACGGCCACGTATCAGTAACCTGATACACAGATAAATTATTTTGCAAATTTGTTGCACTGATTTGCTTATGTTTATTGTTACCAGTGTAAATGAAAATGCTGTGAAGCCGGACATTTATTTGGATTTATATGGATTTTAACTGAAGTGCAGTTCGACATGTGCTTTGCTTCACAAATACAACAGCCAAAAACACAGTGCTGAAACATGACCAGTAAAAGACAACTAGTTGGCTCCTTTTGTTTTTTACTGGTTGAGAAGTTAGTAGTTAGTCCCCTAGAACACACCAGGAGGATTCCTCCATGTTCCTGAATTTCAGAGGTACCTACAAAGCGCACATTTGAGAATTGAAGAATTAAAGGGCACTAAAAACCAATAATTTTGAAAGTCCAAGTCCAAGAAAATGTCAAAGCTGTTGTTGAGATAATATCACTGCAGGCATTAGAGAGAAAGCGGCCAAGTAAAACTATGCTCAACAGCCGCATGTGTGTCCTTCATTGTACTACGCACTCAATCCTCAATGTCAACACATTTGAAAATCAGGCAAAGGGAAAAGAATGACTACAGTACTGTGGGTTAGATGCTGAGAAATTAATACCAAGCTTTAGGATCGATCAGAAATGTTCCAACTGTAATAGGATTATGGGCAGTTAGTCCGAAATTATTCAAATTATGAACCCAAAAGCACTATGGTCCATAACTGCCTCTCAGTGACTACATTAAGAGTCAATGAAACATGGACTATACAGCCCACTGTGCAAGTCGTGTCAGCTAACGGGCAGCAGGGGTGAAACAAAATGGTGGCACTGTGTATAAAAAAGGTCATGTCGGCTTTCGGCATTATGGGAAAAATATTGTCGGAGAAAATGGTCTGAAATATCCAGGCGCAGAAAAGAGCCATTGTAGAGCGAGTCAGCTTTCAAACGCTCTGGCAAAACACCCAGGAATCACTTTAGCTTAATTTGCCAAGCATAACTCAAAGGAGAGGGAGCTGCAGAGAGCCAAACAGAGACGAAGATTAAGATAAGTGTGAGCAGACAGTGGACTCGTCCTCCAGCGAAGGTCTGAAATGTGCTGGCCGATCACTGCCAAAGCTTCGGATTCGATTCACAGACGATGAAGCAAACAAGAAAAACAGTTTGTGGTGAAGCAATTTTGAGGCACAAAATGGTGAAAAGACTCTCATGGATTTCTCTCTTTTTTATATGCACATACACTAGCGGTGGTTGTACGGTGGTATGTTTCTAATAACAAGGAGCCTGCAGAATAATACGTTTAATAAAGCTATGAAAAAATATATAGTTTGACCTTCTGATCTGGAAGAACAGAGTCATGGAGTGCTCCAGAAAACACATCAATAAAAAAAGTATTAAATAAATTTACATATATGAATACACATGAACAGCAAGAGGACCAATTCTAGATCCAAGAGCATATTTCCTAGTTCCAAGGAAAAATATTAACTGACCGTGTGTGTGTGTGTGTGTGTGTGTGTGTGTGTGTGTGTGTGTGTGTGTCTTGTTTGATATGTAATATGATTTTTCTGGCACCGCTGTGTTTCTCTTGGCTTGGAGATCAGGAAATAGTCGTTATTCAGTGAACAAAGCTGGCTGAGCTTCCTATACACTCTATGTGTGTGTGTGTGTGTGTGTGTGTGTGTGTGTGATATATATGTGTGTGTGTGTACTCCAGAATTGTGCTCCATACACAATGAAGTGACTTTACAGTGATAGAGAAGAGCAGACCCACATGTTGAAATAGAGCAGTCCCCATCAACACAAGATGAGGAACACACACATGCACGCACACGCGCGCACACACACACGCACAAACACACGCACACACGTTCCACACATCATGAAACTGTCTACAAACATCTGTAAGATGACTAATCCTCACAGATGAATGTATAAGGACATATGACTTATGTTACGTAAAAACAGAAAGACGGCAGTACAAAGCACACACCGCATAGTGACAGCGTGACTCAGGAGTGACGAGCGGCAGGTCCCTGGCCTGGTGCATACTGTAACTGTCATGACACAATGAACGTTATGAAACTGGAGTCTAATGAACTTCACTCTGTACAGTTTAGACTACAGGGCACGTGTGGGGGTTGTGTTCATTTGACAAATTCAAATTCAACACAAAAGTCAACATCTGGACATGAAAAGTGGCGAGGAATGTAATGCTGCCACACATGTTTACTCTGAAATAAACATTTCAGTCTTTTTTTTTTCTTCAGTCTGTAAGGTAGGTGTGATTTCCACAAGATAATTTTGGTTAAATTTGGATAAATTTGGTTCAAGCTTAATTTATAAATATATTTGAATTAAAAAAGTACATTCAGCTTTCACATGCAGTGGTGGTTTGTCCATAGAGGCAGGTTAATCCTCATTTACCGCCCCACAACTCCTCCTAATGACCTCTTGGTAGTGATTAACGATTGTAAAAAATGCTGTTATTTGATAGACATAAGCCAGTTTAATTGCTTGCACTAACTGGTCCATTAATTTGCTCACATTTGTAGATGTTGCGTAAGGAGTGTGCATGGAGCACCTAGTGGCCAAAAATGGGAACTGCAACAAGCGTTAATGGAGATCCACAGGGGCAGGATTTGTGCTGCCCCATACTTCCTCTTGTGAACATTTTTCAGCGGAGGAGCGGAAAGTACAAATAATGACTAGGTTGCCAGATTGAGATAGTTTAAAGAATACTCAGCGGCAGCCAATATCATGTTTTATAGCAAATGAGCAATGGCCATCGCTGTATGTATGAGCGTAGCCCGACTCACTGGCTCACTTTCATATACAAATCTCTACTAAGGCTTGTTCTCTCCTATCTTTATTTGTAATTTGAAATACAAATGGTCAATATGTCCTACGTTCGAAAAACAGGTTTTAGTTGGCTATACCTCATGTCAGTAGAGAACCGGGCCAATAAGAATATTAGTATCATTGTGACACTTATATCATTTGAACACTGTACAAAAGGACCAAAAAAACTACCTAACTGAACTGGTTTAACTGGGAAAATTTAAATCAGTTTTAAAGGATATAGAAGCTGGCTCTATCGGTAAATGTTGCCGTAAATAATTACTGTTTTTTTCAAGTCTTTTTATGTTGTTATGCTAACTGGATTGTATCTATTTGTTGTTGTTTGTTTGTTGAAAGGGCAGTTGTATGCTGCCCTTTCGGCCAGGTCTGTCTTGAATAAGATTTTTAACCTCAATGTGACTTTACCTGGTTAAATAGTAAATGGCAAAGCATAAGTGCAGGCAGTGTGTCTATGATGTACAGAACCATTTCTAATGCAGGATATACTGCAAAGCTTGGGAGAGAGAAACGGGGATTATTGAATGGACTGATCAGAAATACATGAGAAATACTTGTTTGCACACAGAGGGTCAGAGGAGGGTCTCTCTTTTCCAACAGCCAAATGATTTAGACTAGTTTTAAGACTTCTGAGATATAGCCGCGATTGAAATTTTGCTGAAACCTAGTTTATGATATTAGTTTGAAACGCAGTTGAAGACATGTTTCACATTTACATGAAGCGAAGCTGCTGGTCTGTATGCTGAATGACGACGACTATGACTATGTTATCGACTCTTAATTGCCTACTTCTCTAAAAATTCACTAGGTAGTATCTATTTATAACTCATAAGGCAAGGACAGCCTCTCCACTTTATTTTGTCTTAGGCTACGTAGTTATTAATGCCAGCCTGCAACACCAAGATCTATGATCACAAGCTGCTGCTGCTGCTGCTCACACAAACGTGTAGTGACTGCTCCAGTAACTGGCCACAGACTCCCATTATACAGTTAGTGTGTTGTGGGTAAACAGGCTTTACTTTCTCAGTACAGGACACTACAGATCCAGATAGAGATTAGGCTGAAAAACGCTGGCGTTCTGCTTCCACTAGAGTCTCAGTTATAAAGGAAGTCTTTTCAGTCAGTCAGCCTAAAAGTACACGGTGAGAATACGTGCGTGTGTGCGTGCGTGCGTGCGTTTGCGAGAGATTGAAAGACGGTGGATGAAAATTGCTTCCCTAGCTCTTCTCTGTACAAATAAAATTATTTTTGACCTTCAGTTTTGCCTTCGCAGCTAAACTTTCAAACAATAGGACATGTTTGAGTGAGNGTGTGTGTGTGTGTGTGTGTGTGTGTGTGTGTGTGTGTGCCAGCATGTGTTTCATATTTCCTTTGCAGCCACATGTGCTTCGCACGCATAATAAATACTGACTGACACCTGATGGAGGCGCTGTGGGTCTTTACCCAAGCCTTAATCTTTCCTCCACTCTTTCTTCTCCCGTTGCCTTTCCTTCCTTTCCTTCAGTACCCCACACTCGCTTTCTCTTTTCTTCTTTCGCGCTGTCTGTTCACAACATGCTACTTCT
>CM074963.1:2467814-2475226 GCA_037577455.1 Pangasius macronema
CATCTGCATGGTTGCAAAATGTTTCAAAGATAAAGTGTCTCATAAACTCAGTATAAATATTCCTGTACCTAGAAGGCCCAAGAGTTTGTTAGAGAACATAGCTAAACAAATAGCATCATGAAGACCAAGGACTTATCAAAACAAGTCCAGGATGCACCTACGTTATCAGTGTTATTAAAAAATATCTCAAACATCCTGCAGAGCAGAATGACCAGAGAGTAGGCTGTCCAACACCAGGCAGTGATCAGGTAAAGGCCAATTTATCTGACAGAGTTTGAGCAATTTTGAAAAAATATCAGGATCCAGATGTACAAATCTGAGAGTCATATCCCAGAAGTCTTGCAGATATAACAGCAGCCAAAGGTGGTTCTACGGAATATTGATTCGGGGGGGTGAGTACTTATGCAAGCAACAGATGTCTGCTTCTTTGCTTAATTGTCTGTGTGTCGCAATAAAAATGTTTTGCACCTCCAAATGTTAGACATATTATCTAAACCAAATGGCAAAAATGCTGATCAAGTCTGCTTCAATTCCAAGTGTGGAAAAGTTCAAGGGGGTGAAGAGGGGGGATTGGTGGATTGGCATTGGGTTGACTATAAAGGTAATGTACGCACAGTCAGTTAGTATATTTCAACTTCAAGACTGTATAATTCATGGTTTGACTGTTGCACCTCTGAATACTAGCACTTACAACAACCCTTGTGATTGACTTCCTCCTAAAACTATCCTGCACTTGTTTTTGATCAAATGGTAAAAACAAGTTCCACAGCACTTATATCACTATTGCCCCCTTCAAGGGGTATATGCTTGAACAGTGTGAACCACCACATATTTAAGCCTCTTTGGAGAAAACTCTCTTCCAAATGATAAGTGTAAATAATAAAACTTAATAAACTTGTGTGCGCACTAAACATCACTGCAGTTATGAGCAAGCAATAACAGACTTCTGAGCCCTGGAAAGTGTCAAACTGAGTAATCTAGCAATATTATAAACTAATAAACATGTCTGCTCATTATGGCTTTGTTTACCACTTAGTGTGTCTCGCTCATATTGCAGAAATACTCAACAATTAGCTACATTCAACCCTGAGCAGTTACACTGTAATTATAGCCATTTGCTAATTTAAGCTAATCACCCGCTCATTCACTCATTTGGAGCGGGCCAAGACACCTGACCACTACTGTGTGTGATAACATTCCACTGTGTGTTGCAGACTTTGTGAAGTGGGAAGGAAAGAGAAAGGAAGGCAAAGGAAGGCAACAGAAGGCAAGGCAAGGCAAGGAAAGGAAACGGGAGGAAAGAGGAAGGAATGAAAGGAAAAGGAGTGTGAGGCAAGGGAAGACAAGGGAAAGGAAAAGAAGTCAAGGCAAGGGAAGGAAAGGCAAGGGAAGTGTAAGGCAAGGCAAGGCAAGGAAGAGTAAGGCAAAGGAAGTCAAGGCAAGGGAAGTCAAGGCAAGGGAAGGCAAGGCAAGGAAGAGTAAGGCAAGGGAAGGCACAGCAAGGCAAGTCAAGGGAGGTCAAGGCAAGGGAAGGCAAGGCAAGGCAAGGAAGAGTAAGGCAAGGGAAGGCAAGGGATTGTAAGGCAAGGGAAGGGAAGAGAGATTTTGGATGACAACATTCTAATTCCAAGGTAAGTCAAGAGGCCTCAAGCAGCCGATCATCATTTTCTATAGATATTACAGATACCAAACACATACAGAACAAAATTATAATTCAAACATCCTTTTTGATTTGATTCATTTGTATAAACATATCCAAATATAAATCATTTTGCAAATATAAATTAGTATTAAGCCAGAGACCAGGGGACCTGCAGTAACAGAAGTAAGTGTGAGCCGAAGTCCGCGTGAGCCGAAGTCCGCAGTTGCTGCCATTAGTCTGCTAATTTCCTTACAAAACTGTGTACCTGAGTGAAATAATGCTATTTTAAAGGCAAAGGTTGGTCACACCAAATACTGATTCGGTTTTTACCATTTATCGAGGTTTATAGTACTTTTTTATATTTAGAAACTTTTCATTTCATTATTTTGAAAGCATCTTTGCTTTATAGATTGTTTTTCTGCCTAAGGCAGTGCATAATACTGCATGTGTGCTATATACACATACACACATATATCTTATTCTCTTCAAAGTGTACTCTGTTGTAACCATTCTTCTCATTCCCGTCCACACACTCACTTGAAGTCAGCTTAAACATTTCTTTACTATGCTCAATTTTGAAGTTTGCATTTTCAGTCTTTGTGCACAGATACCAATTGTATCAATACAAACTGTGTCTAGGCACAAAAGAAACACATACTTCATTTTCCAGATTCTCTCATCTGTTACTCAGTTTGCATCATCTCTGACTCCCTGAGCAGCAAAATCATTCTTAGTGAGCAGACCACACACACAAACACACACACACACACACGCCCCTGAATATAGCATTTAAGCACGAGCAAATTACACTGCCTGGAGGAATTTTATTATTTCAGTCTGAAAATATTAGATTTCTCAAACATATTTCTGAGTGAAACAGGTTGGAGGTGGATCTGAAGCCAATCCAGGGAACATTCGCCATAACGTGAGGTTGGGACATGGTGCCAGTCCATCAAAAGGCACCATGCACACACATATTCGCACACAGGAGAAAAATAGAAACTACTGGAATGTTTTTTTGAGAACTGTAAGGAAACAGGAGTACCACGAGAAAACCAACATGGACTCTCTTGGCAGAGTACAGACAGGATCGAACCTGGGAGCCTCTCTTCATCTTCAGTAACCACTTTATCTTGGTCAGTATACCAATGGGAGCTCATACCAGGAAGACTGGCCCAAGGCAGGAATATATGTCTGTCTCTTTTACTGCATCCTTCAGTCTTAATCCCTCGAGAATGAAAACACGCAAGCTTTGGTGCATTTGAAAATAGGTTGAGTGTGCAAAAAAGTGGAGCAAAGAATTGATTCACAAATGAATAATGGCAATGCTGTGATCCAATTGTAGCAAATATCACTGTTCCTGCAACTGAAAATGTCATCTATTCATAAAATGTTCTGACAGCAGCTTTATAGGCAATAGAACAGTGAATGAGTTTCCTTATGGTGGGTTTTTTCCCCTTCAAAGTAGTAGAGATCACCACTCTTGCCCTCACACACACCTTTATTTCCTAAAGCGTTTCTGGGCCTCTGAATTCCCATACAACGTTTGAAAAGGTGCTTTATGGCCAGTCTGTTTGGCCATGCTTGTTTCATGATTCTGAAACACTCGGCACTCTTCTTCTAGGGCCTCTTTAGCAGCAGGCCCAAGGAGAATCCCTGGCACACAGGACATGTTCTGCAGGGTTGAATTACACAAGTCCAGCAAGGCAAGCTGTGCGAGCCAGACTTGGCATGTGCTAGTAAACTGAAGAGTCCCAACGCCATCAGTAGAACAAAAGATGTAAACTTCATTTGAAGCTCTTGATAAAAATCCTTGCACGGTGGCACAGGGAATTTGTGGGGGGAAAAAGTATATTCATTGGCAAACGTTACACATCATTAACCAATCCTTCTTGGGCGCTACCTTTTCAGACTTGTTTTCAGACACTACTAATGCTTGAATTCACGATAGTGCAACTCCCTGGTCAAATCAGCCTGGTAAAACCTTCCAGACGCTGCTGTAGACATAGCATCCTCACTCTCTTTGGACAAGGAATGGGAAAGAAGGACAGTCTTTTTACAGAGAGCTCTGCTGACGGAAAAAAAAGTTTGTGCATGGACTCAGTTCTAGAGCCACATCTGTCGCCTGATCATCCATGCGCTTAGTGACTTCGGCTGCTTTCTCAGCTTATTACTGTGCTAATCAACTGTTGTCATGGGATTTACACCTGGCAAATTGTTTAGTCTGTGGCACTTGGGTAAGATTCAACTCTGAAACAGCATCTAAATCCATCAGCCATGGGTGGATTGCTGCAAAGTCTGTATAAGGGATGTCTAAAATGAATACTTTCTTTTTAAGCTGGTGAGTACCAAGGCAATGAGCACATCGGCATGTCTCCACCTTCCAGAATACTAAACCATAATCTGCATGAGAGTGAGTCTTGCAGTATGACTCATGTAATAACCATGAAGCGTGTTATGATTGGTGGAAAAGCCACTTAAACATGCTACCAGTGCGTAGCTACAGATCTGCTAGTCTACCAGACTCTGAGGGATGTGGAAAACTCAGAGGAAAAAAAAAACAGAAGATGAAACTGGGGAGAATGAGGGGGGGAAATGGAGGAGAAACAACCCCATGTTGCAATACAGCAACTGTAGCAGATTCAGAGATGAACAGCTGCTACAGTGGCAAGAAAAAGTATTTGCCCCTTCCTGATTTATGTAATATTTGCATATTTGTCACACCTACTTGTTTCAACTCTTGACCCTAAATTTAATATAAGAGGAGCAGGACCTTTAAAAAAACATATCTCACCTTTTTACAAAAATAAATCAAACTGTACTTCCTTTTGAACAACATAAATGGGAGAGAAAAAGTGTAGAACCTATTTGTCTGCCACTATTTTCCTGAGATCAGATCATCATAGCAACATCTATATCTCTTTACATGCCAGGTTATGATGAAGAAATGTAAGCATGTTGAGATTTTCAGGGCTCAGTCTTGACTGCTGCGGTGACAGAATGTGTCTGCTTGTACTGAACATTCTCTCTGAAGGAACGCTTGTGGCAGGGATACAGAAATACTTCCTGGGCACATTACTCCTATGATTATTAACATATACTATAGGTGCACAACATCACAGCCAGACTGCTCCTGTCTGTACCTTTAACTCTCTCTCTCTCTCTCTCTCTCTCTCTCTCACACACACACACACACACACACACACAAAGATCGAGGTCAGTGTGTGTGTGTTTGTAAGTCAGAGGTTATCAAACAGACAGACAATGCAGATGTAGCCGTGAACCGGGTGGAAAATGATTTCGATGATTTTATCAGCCTCGCTTCTCTCTGACATTTTCTCTGCTGTACGTGTGTTACACGTGGCTCTGTGTGAAAAAGGATTTTCCCTCTTAGTTACTCAACTACCCAATTAACCAAATTTAATTGATACTTTGGTTCAGTTAGACTAGACACACCCAGGTGTGATTACTGCCAGCCTTGTTGAATCCGAACATCACTCAAATAGAACCTTTCCAGCAATCTTTCCTTTCCACCTTTCAGGCTAAAAGGTCTCAAGAAGCAGCAGCACACTTTGCTGCAATCAGAAGAAATTCCAGAAGACATGAGAAAGAAAGATATTGAAATACATCAGTCTAGAAAGCAATTTCAAAGGCTCTGGGATTGCAGTGTACCACAGTAAGAGCCGTTATCTCTAAATGGAAAAAGCTTTATGAAAAAAAAAAGAACAGTAGTGAAACTTTCCTGAAGTGGCCAGCCTACCAAACTTCTTCCATAAACCCATTGACAACTCATCCAAGAAGTTTACAAAAGACCCCAGATGAACTTCTAAGGAACTGCAGGCCTCAATCACATCAGTTAAGTTCAGATTTCATAATTCCACCAATAGAAAGAGAATGGGCAAAAATGCACTGTGAAAACTACTGCCAATTAAAAGGAACGTAAAGGATCATCTCGCAATCACCAAAAAAATGCCTTAGTGACCCCCAAGCCTTTCGGGATAATATTCTCTTGGAAGACATGTGTCCCTTTATATCTGGTGTAAGGCTCACACAGCATTCCACAATAAGAACATCACACTGACAGTCAAACATGGTGGTGGTAGTGTGATGGTGTGGGGATGCTTTGCTGCTTCAGGGCCTGAGCAACTTGCCATAATTGAACCATGAATTGTGTGAAAATCCTGAAGGAGAATGTCCAGTCATCAGTCTGTGATCTGAAACGCAACCGCAGTTGGGATGTGCAGCAAGACACTGAGAGCAAGCCCACCTCTGAATGGTTCAAAAGAAACAAAGTTAAGGTTTTGGAGTAGCCAAGTCCTGACTTAAACCCCACTGAGATGCTGTGGCAGGAACTTAAACAGGCAGTTCATGCTCGAAAGCCCTCCTATGTAGCTGAATTTAAAGCAATTCTGTAAAGAAGAGCGGGCCAAAATTCCTCCACAGCAATGTGAAAGACTGATCTCCCATTATCAGGAGTGTTTGATTGCTGCTAAATGTGGCACAATCAGTTAAGTTTAGAGGGCAATTACCCAAACTACCCCCCCCCCCCCCCACACACACACACACACACACACACACAGTCTACATGTCACACACCAAACTCATTTACACACATCTGTCTTTATTTATCAGACTCTCCACAACCTTATGAAAACTCATGAGAAAGGATCACTTCAAAACAAACCAACTAAAACACCAACCCGCAGCAGCTACTATTACAAAGACACACACATATGCGCACACACACAGACAGTCATGTCTCACACAACCACATATGAAAATACAAAGAAAACCTCTACTGTACAAAATAAATAAGTAGTGCTGCCCTCACACTGGTAGTAAAAATGCCAGCGCTCTCCCAGGTCAGGAGGAACAATTCTCCATTCAGCAGTCTGAAGTGTGTGAGGTCTCTCAGTGCAAGTCAAACCCAGTGACCACCCATAACACCCCAAACACACACACACACACACACACACACACACAGCCAGCCGAGCACCTTAAACATACAGCTACTGTAAGGCACTCCTATATTACAACAGGAAATAGTCTACAATCGGTACAGCTGAATTAACCAGACCTACTATTAGAAGCCAAAAATAAAATCTTGTTATAAATATTCTATACACTTTTTTGCTATGTATGCCTAGAATAACACAAAAGGAGTAATTAAATGTATGTCACAGCAGAACAGAATATGGGTGAGGCCCACCTGCAACAATAATAAGAGCAAAGGAAGGAAAACCTAAGCTTGTACAATCATTTGTCAACTGTGCGTACGCGTAGTTTTGTGCATAAACCGTGCATATGCATATCAAGTTTTGCTTGCACATGAGGATGCTCTTATATTTCCACATGCTTCTGACCATAATGGGTAAGCTGATTATGAGGAGCTTCCATCCTACTTAATGTATTTAAATTAAATTTAAATTAAAATCATATAAAAAATGAACGCCTAAAGATTGATTGGGCTGATGCCTTGTTTGGAGATCTGGCTCATGCAGCTTTGCGGAAAGAGGAACATGAGGAGTGGCTTGTCAGTCGATTTCGTTTGTCCAGTGCAGTTTTAACTGATCTCTATTCTAGAGGTTTTAGCCATGAGCACATTTTAAAAAGAAATTGGAGATAGGTCTGAGATTTCCCAACCAACTACAAGTCAAATAATGACACGTCTTACTTTCATTCATATTGCTAATGTCACAATACAAAACCAGACAGCGAAAGCAAAAATGACTAATTTTCACATCATTGTTACTGGGACAACAGAATAGAC
>CM074963.1:2495787-2509728 GCA_037577455.1 Pangasius macronema
TTTGGAAAATGACATGCCATTAATAAAAAAATGTCAGTGAATTTTTTTGCTGTATGTTTCACAAAGCCAGAATGTTATGCTATTGAACAAAACCTTTTTTGTGTCACATCTGTGATTTGTTTGTTTGCTATAACGTAAAAAGTTTGGGTGAACTTCCTCTAAGTGTGGTGATTCCATCATTTTTGCCAGGGGTTGTATATTTTTTTCCCCCCAAAAGCCTTACCCTTGCGCCACTTCAGCCAAGTCATTTTTGAGGTCTATTGCTATTAATTAAATGAAACTTATATTTACTGGTATATCATTGTGCAAACTGCATGCCTAAATCATCATAATTGCCTCAAACCTTGTACAGCTGTTAAAATAATCAGCAATAGACTTGCTTGTGTGTTTTATGGCTATAGCAAACAGTAGCAGCAGCCATCTTGAAAAAACACTGACTTTCCTCAGCACACAGTTTACTGTCACTAGTAAGGAATTGTTAGGAGGTGATTTGAATTCTAAAATTTTGTAGTTTCAGTAAAATTGTATTTAATTTCAGTTCAGTTTCAGTTCTTGCCCATTTTATGAAACTGTACAAATGCTATTAGCCAAACAGTTAATTCGCGGCATGAATGGCTAAAGACTAGCTTATTTCTGAATTGCAGTATGTACAAGGCTAAAGCTTTGTCTACTTGTTATCTACATTAGCCTTGTAGCTCCAGGCTAATAAAGCAAACCTAATGAAGCAAACTTCAGCCACTGAACAAGTTTTGGCTGAACTAGTGCATTTGGGGAAAGTGGAAAAATGTGTACCTTTCGTGTGCAATCAGGTGCGGACCTGTCAGACTATTTTAACTATGGCTTCAACGAGGACACCTGGAAGGCATATTGTGACAAACAGAGGAGACTGCGCATGAGCCTAGAGTTCATGACCTTAGGCTCGTCTGACAAAAACATGGTATGCTGCATTGAGCTTTTCCCCGTTGAGAGTAATTAACCTCAGTTAAAGTCTGTAACATTAGTGGATGTTAATGTAAGCCTTGTTTCTGTCTGTGTGCCTAGGGCAGTCATGATGAGCTTGGCTCGAAATCAGATTGCCCCTCCAGGTACGTCTTAATCTCTCACTGACTTCTCAGACTCGTTATCGGCTTTCTGTCTTTACTACGTAACTACTGTGGTCCTAGCAAAGGTGATGGAGCCATGCTCGTCCAGATTTACCCAGTCACACATGAGCGCCACTGAACTGATTTTTAGGACAGGCTGTAAAGGAACGGGGCACCGTTAGCACTAAGCACTAGGTCAGGTTTCTGTGTTTCTGGGTTATATTTAATTGTGAGCGACATTTTAATGTGACGTTATCACTCGTGGCTGGTTGAGGTCAGTGTGTGTGACGTATTGTACACGTTTTCAAGTACCTTGTGCCTGCTTGTAGAAAGTAGACTTTTGGTTCATTTATTTTTTTTACTCTGGCATCCTGACACATCCTGACTCTAGTGATCTCTCACTGTGTTTCACACAAGCTTGTGAGTTAAGTGTGTGTGTGTGTGTGTGTGTGTGTGTGTGTGTGTGTGTGTGTGTGTGTGTGTGTCTGCCTGCGTGTGAATGCAGGAAGTTGAAAAGCTCCATTGATGTAATCGGAGGGCAAACAGAGAACATCATTCGTGTGGAAGGGCGAAGGCATCACAGCACAGATGGAAGCAACACGCAGGTGTGTGTGTGTGTGTGTGTGTGTGTGTGTGTGTGTGTGTGTGTGTGTGAGAGAGAGAGAGAGAGAGAGAGAAAGCAAGATGATAGAGTGAAATACATTTGTGTATAATGAATGGAGTGTCTACAGTTTGTTACATAACCCTTGCTTGTGTGTGTGTGTGTGTGTGTGTGTGTGTGTGTGTGTGTGTGTTGCAGGTGCAATCCTCCTCCGAACGACCCGTGGATGCTGAGCCGCCATCCTCTAAGCTGCCTCCTTTCTTTGCCCCCATCATTCCCCCTCCACCTTTTCCTCTTCTCTCCATCAGCACCACTCCTCCTTTTATACAACACCCACCACGTAAGAAACACACACACACACACACACGCATGGATAGCTATATTAGTCCCCCTCCACTCACAGACACACACTTAGGCACACACTCGATCTTTTTTCTTTTTTCTTTTCTTTTACAGTGACGTCACAGCATTGTTACAGACCAGTTCTTTCATCTCTTGAGATTAATGCATCCATTTAGCTCTTATGTCAGTGCTCTAAGGCAGCCATACCTAAGTACTGTACCCTATTTTATATTTTGTGTGCACACGTGTGTGTCTGTGCCTTTATGTATTTATCTTCGGTTAGCAAATGCGTGTTGACCAAGGTCGACTACCGCTGTGAGCCGTCATTATGATATGGCATGCTCGTGTAATTAGGTTCCTGTTCATTTTGATTTATGCTTCAAAGGTTTTCCAATAATCCATATTAGTGTTGTCGAAGAGGTCAAGTGTCGTGGTTAATGTGCCCATATGGCCAGTTTCAGTTGTCACCTGCAGCTCTTGCTCTTTCTATTGGTCTGGGGTCAAAGGTCAGTCAGCAAATATCTCAGTTAGTCCAATGAAAATTGCTTGATGGATTTGCTGGCATTGGGACTCATTTATCAGTCTTTTGGAATGTTTGTTGAAGCCAAACCCAACTCAGAGGTACTGCCAGCTTCAGAAAGGCAAAACTCCATAAAGGGTAAAGCGCACAGAGGACGGGAAACGCAAAATAACTACGAAAAGGTGAAAGAAAAGGCAGAAGTGGGTGTTATTTTGACTCACTTCAGTGTCCATAAAAATTTAGTAGTGTAACAGCACCTGGTCAAAATCTAGAGTCTTTAAACATCTTCTCCCTTGTAAGCTTGACCTTAATCTCCGTCATCTGAAGCAGTCGTTTATGGCTTACTGCTATGCACAGACAGTCCTGTTCGTCCTCCGTTTATACGGAGCCATTTCTTTTGTCATAATTGAATGATTAGCTTAATTTATGGGTTTGTGTTTGCGCCCTTTTTATTTTTCATATTCTGTAATTCATGCCAATAATAAAAGTTGAGGTTTAAATTCGTCTTCTTATGCGTAAATGTACACACAGGAGCACGAGTAGGATACGAACGTTTTTCCAAATTACGGAATTTTCATGAATACCAGCTGTCCTGTTTAAACCTTCTTACAAACGATTGACCAATAGAGCCGTTCATATCCAGCTTGTGCTTTAGTGAAACAAACATCTGCATCTGTGATGGAGCGAGATGAAGAGATACGGAGAGAACAAATTAAATATGAAGGAGCTAATATTCACTGCTATTGTGATGTGCCTTACAGTATACTAAAGCACACGGATGTCTCCATGATGTGTCACTAGTCTGTATTGGTTTTTTGAGTAGATCAGTGTCAGCAGTGTATCAGAATACCCACAAAACCTTATCTGGAATCTTACACTGGAACAACGTAAAAATTAGACTTTTTTTTATTGACATTTGTTGTCACATCACAGTTTACACAGTGATACAAGCATAAAAGGTGTGTGCAATAACTAGAGGTAAGGGAAGTGTAACATGTTGTGGATATAGTATAAAATAAACAAATAGCAGAACTGTGTAATAGACCTCTATCATACAAGGGTGATATAAGAATTCTGGTGTAGCGTTCCAGGGTCACTGGTCTGATCCTGAGATGGGGTTAGCGTCTGTGTGGAGTTCCTCCATCTCTAAATCATGCACGATGGTGGACTGGCGACTCTAAATTGCCCCTAGGTGTGACTGAGTGTGTGAATGTGTGTGTGTGGTGCCTGGAGATGGACTGTGCATATTCCCAACTCATGCTCAGTGTTCCTGGGATTGGCTCTGCATCCACAGCTTCCCTGACCTGGATAAAACTCATACTGAAGATAAATGAATGAATCAATGAAGTAGTGAGATGTATGAAGTAGTGAGATGTATGAAGTAGTGAGATGTATGAAGTAGTGAGATGTATGAAGAGAACACTAACACACAGTTGTACTCAGTTTTGCAGGCTTCTGTGTTAATAATATTTCCAAGTCCGTCACTGATAATGGTTAACAATGTTTTTTTTTTTTGCAGGCTAAGCAGGAAATAGAGTTGGCTTTCAGTGTTCATTGTGCGTATGTGAATGTGAGAGTGTGTGTTTGTGCAGTGTGTGTTCACATATGTCTCTGTGCAATTGCCAGCTTATGAATCGGACACGTGTGCGTAACTGCCTGCAGGTTTGAGGAGTAGCTTCTACGCATCCTTCTAGTCTTCCTCATAGGCTAATCAGGAAGTCCACAGCTGGGCGCTCCTGGTCCTTCATCTTCAAAGCCTTGTTGAATATCATGCCCAGCCAAATCCTGCATCCCCTTTCCGACCCACACAGCCAGTCTCACCCCTGTCCGCCCCTCAGAATGCCCTCTCCATCCCCCTAATGCTACCAAAATATCAAACATCCGTGCCAGGCCCTGCTTTTGAAGTGCAGCCTTTTAAGCTTGACTGGAGAGGTAACCTTCCTCTGTCTTTTAAATCAAGCCCCTCCGTCTAACCCCAGAACTGAACCTCGCACTCACACACATGTGCCGGCCTGTCCCGCGTTTCCTTTTGTGAAGTAGATGTGCAATGTTGGGCTAAAAATAGCAGTGTGTTGCAAGAGAAAGTGCCACGGCAGCAGAACTGTGTGAAAATGTGCTGAATGACCCAGCTAGAGAGAAAGAGGGTTAGAGAGAGCGAGAGAGAGAGAGAGATCGGGTTTAGTGGAAATATCTGCAGCTGGGAAAGAAAGGAATAGGAGGAAAGGTGTGGAAATGATACAAGCGTGATCCTAAACACACGCTGAATGTTTTTTTCACAGGCGAAAGCCATGACCACATTTCTATTGTTAGACTGCATCCACTAACCATTTTGTTAATGCTCAATAAGTTAGAAAGGGAAACGCTTAGGAACAGAAATGTGAAATTCTTCATATAAATGCAACATCAATACCTAGATAATGTGGTAAAATATCTGAGAGGAGTTGCAGTGATTCAGCTTGCAGAGGAGTGGAACACGGTTCAAGGTTTACACTTAAAAGTTTCTTTTTTTTTTTTTTCCATCAACTTCTTAAAGATGATGAAGCCTGCTGGTTTTCATCAGAATTCTTGCCAAAGAGGTCCGATTATTCATTCAATGCTGATGATTAAATCAGAGTCATTGCAACTGTAGCACAGCAGTGACAACACTCTGAGAAGGATCTCGGGCAGAGATGGTGCCGGAATGATCCGGTCAGCGAATTAAATCTAAGGATGTCGCAGACTTTTAAGCCTTATGAGGCTGAACTTTAAAAACGGGAGAGCAGGGCTGATATTCAGCCTCATGATGGCACTTTTTTATCGGATCTCAATCTGCCAGCCTACTGAGGTTCTTTCAGTATTGAAACAGAATGTAAATTTGAATGTTTCAGAAGGCTTAGATCTGAAAGATTTCCTCGCGTTCAGTTTGACCATGATTTAAAGATGAGTATTGGTACTAGGCATGCATTTATAGCAATGCTGGTATCAGGTATTGCTCTAATACCACGCTCATTTACATGTACTCGTATACCAACATCAGTGCCATGGGACAGTATCTGACGTAAGCTTAGTGTACGTTTCCATGCTTATGAACAGACGGAACAAGATGACAGCAATCTGCAACCAAAGCAGACTGTATTCTGTGAAAAAATCAGGAGGAACAGCATGTTTCTACAACTCAACTAACCTGATAGAACGTCTTAAGGTCTTTAAACGGTGTCTTTAATAGTGAGTGCAAGGACGGCCAATCTGAACGTGGTCAATAAAAACGAGTGCAAGGTGCCATGAATTGCGCGCATACAATGTGGAGTAGTGAAGTGAGCATGCAGGGAACTGTTTCGTGTGTGTGTGTGTGTGTGTGTGTGTGTGTATGTGTGTGATAGAGAGAGAGAGAGAGAGAGAGTGCATTTGAGACACTTTTCCCTCAGTGCTTATGACCTTTCATTCATTTTAAATGACCATGCTCTCTTATACTGTGCAGGTTAGCCACCCTCATGTTCTCTATTCTGCTTAAATGCCATAATATCGTAAACATAAATCTCAGTACGAGGGGCTCATTTCTGGCAGCACACAGCAGCAACCAACATAAAGAGTGCTAAATAAAATGTCCCCTGATGCCCCTGGCTTAATACTAAGTAGGTTACTTATATCAGTATTGGAGTCTGGGGAAAAAAAGTTATTGATTATATCCCTATACAATACATCTGTTTAGTTAAATTTGATGAAAAAATATTCTGATAGAATTTCAGAGTTCTGTTTTCAAACCAGTTAAAACCAGCCAAGGGTGCTGGGGCTAAAGAGCGCACAGAACGGTTGAGTAATGACTATGTGCAGAAGCTGTAACGCTGGAAACCATTCTGACATTTCACTATACAATTTGAAGACAAACGTTTAAATACAGCAAGACTAAAGATATTCAGTCTCAGTTTTTCAAACTCTCAGAGCAATTGATTAGAGACTGATTTATTCCAGCTTTAATTCACTATATGAGAATTCCAGTGGGTCAAAAGTTTACATAAATCCAGTTGACTGTCTCTTTAAACAGTCTGGAAGATTCCAGAAATTGATGAAAAGCTTCTGATTGGCCAATTGTCATAATTAGAAATTAAAGAGAGACCATGCCTTTTTGCCTTTGATATCATGGGGAAAATCCAAGCAACCCAGCCAAGACTTCAGGAAAAGAAAATAAAATCTGGTTCCTCCTTAGGAGCAATTTCCAAAACATCTGAAGGTACCACCAATTGTATGTAAATATAAAAATCTTGGCACCACTTGGACATTGCATTATTCAGGAAAGAGGCACACATTAACTCACAGGGATGAACATACTTTGGTCAGAAAGGTTCATCTAAACCCTGAGACAACAAAGAAACAAGTACCAAAGTATTTACATCCAGGGGAAGAAACTCTTACTCTAAGACTGGCATTAAAAAAACAACCCCAGACTAAAGTTTGCAGTTAATCAAAAGCCTTTTGGAGGAGTGTTGTCTGGTCGAAAGAAAGAAAAATGTGACTGTTTGGCCATAATGATCAGCGCTATGTATGGAAGAAAAAAGGTGAGGCTTTTATTCTGAAGAACACCATTCCAGCTGTGAAGCATGGGGGTGGCAGCATCATGTTGTGGAGTGTTTTGCCGGCAAAGGATCTGGTGCACATCAGAAAATACATCTAAATCATGAGGAAGGGGGATATTGAAGCAACACCTCAAGACATCAGGCAGAAAGTTAAAACTTGGTCACAAGCAGAACAGTGATCCAAAGCACACCTCCAGAGTTGTACCAAAATGGCAGCACAAAACCCTGACCAGAATCCCACAGAAAACTTCTGGACTGAACTGCAAAAGCATGTCTGAGAAAGAAGAACTAAAAGCCTGACGCCAGTTCTGCCAGGAAGAATGAGCAAAAATTCCGGCAAGGTATTGTGCGAAGCTTGGGGAAGACTACTCCAAGTGTTTTTATTTAAGTTCAAGCAGTTTAAAGGCAACATCACCAAATACTAACAGTGTGTGCATGTAAAATGTTGACCCCCTGAAAATCTGGTAAAGTAACTAACAGCAATAAAGAAATAAATCTGAAATGACCTTAAATGGAAATAAAGACTTAACACAGGAAATGTACAGTGACATGAAACGTGTAGAGTTAGGGAAAGATTGTGCCTGAATGTCCTGAGCCTATGTGTGTGTGAACTTTTGGCCTCTGTGCTTGATGTAACACAATGGTGTTGTAATGTTACTCTTCACAACAGCTCTAGTCTTTTCTGCCAGCGTTTGTCGAATCGGTTTTGATTTCCGCGCTTACGTAATGGTGCTGTATGTACTGTACTAACTAAGGAACGTTCGGATACATTGCAGTCCGTAACAGTTATTTATTGGTTTCAGCTTCACTTTGTTAGCCCTTTTCTGAAAGCCTTGTTTAAGACCTTTTTGTTATACAGCTGCTATTTGTCAGAGGCATAACCTTTAACCATCTCTTGAGGTTAACCTTTTTTTTGCCTCGTATAAGATTTCTCACTCACTAGCTCCTTTAGCTCTTAATCTTCCCAGACTCCGTCTGCAAGTACTCAGGTTTATAAACGGGCCAACATTTCAGTCACCCTTAATGACGACCAAAAAAAAGGAGGGAAAGGATAAAAGGTGGAGCGAGGTGAAAGGAAAATGGGAAAAAGAAAGACAGACACGCAATCGCAATCAGCCTAGTCCATTAGCTTACTTATATGCTGCCAAAAATGTCGCCTCACACAACCCATCAATCCCTGCTTTTACACACACACACACGCGCACACACACACACACACACACATATATACTCACACTCGAGTGCACACAATTACACTCAGATGCAAACTCAACCTGAGAAGTTGCTTGTTGTTTTGTCAGTTTGGGTATCTATTTAAGTTACTTAAAAACAACAACAACAACTTAAGAATATTGTAGGAATGATTTTAATACCATTAAAATCCCCCCCCCCCCCCCCTCCATGTTGCATGGTCATGTTGCATTGCTTTCTGAGCTTGACTCTCAACAAGGGGCTGTGCAGAAAAACAAGGACCCATGCTGCCCAGATGTGTGTGTGTGTGTGTGTGTGTGTGTGTGTGTGTGTGTGTGTGTGTGTGTGTGTGAATTAGGAGTTGACTTTATAAGGGCCCATTTGGTGTTTAGGACCATGCCAGGTCAGTAAAGGTTACAAGCTGGGTGATCTGCTGAACCCACTGGAATTGGAATAAATGTTTAAACCCGGAGGAGGTCATGGTCGGTTGGATATACACGCGCGCACACACACACACACACACACACACACACACACACACACACACACACTCACTGTCCTCATCTGTCTGCCCCTTTTCATGGTTTAACTGTCCTTCCCTAACAAGCCTATTCCTCAGGAAAAAATGCATTGATCAAGTTAAAGACAAAGCGAGTCATGATCTGAGAAGTGAAGAAGTGATGAGTCTATACAGCGTTTATCTCTCTGTTTTCTACGTGATAATTGCTCCACATGTAATTGTGTGTGTAGAGACCGTTAATGTGGAGTTTAGGAAGAGAATAACAGAGGCTGGGTGTGTGACTCTGTGTTTGTGCTCTTGTCACAGGACCGTCTATGAGTGTCCCACCACCTGGTAAGCTTTTATTTCTCTTTGTTATTATACACTGTTGTGACCTACAGTGATTTTCATGACTGTGTGTGTGTGTGTGTGTGTGTGTGTGTGTGTGTGTGTGCACGCATGCACACTTAGGTTTTCCACTCCCTCCTGAAGTTCCTTCTCCTCCCTTTACATCAGGCAGGTGAGTCTACAGCCTTTTTTCTTCTTCTTCTTCTTCTTTTTTTTTTTTTTTTTTTAAATGAAATGTGCTATGTGTGTACGTGCGTGTGTGCATAAAAGTGCGTGTGTCTATCTAGGTCTATTAAACACCTTAGAACATGACACCTTTGGTAGCAGACCACCCAATTTCTAAGTGAACAAAAGTATAGGAACAGATAGGCTTAAAGTAAATAACAATTAATATTTAGTTGCGTATCTCTTGCTTACGATAACTGCATCAAGCTGGCGGCCCACTGAGATCACCAAACTGTTGCTTTCTTCTTTTGTGTTGCTTATTCCAGACTTGTACTGCAGCCTCTTTCAGTTGTAGTTTATTTTGGGGGGTTTCTCCCTTCAGTCTCTTCTTCAGGAGGTGAAATGCTGCTCAGTTGGGTTAAGGTCTGGTGATTGACTTGGCCAGTCTAAAACTTCCACTTTTCCCCCTGATGAAGTCCTTTGTTGTGTTGGCAGTGTGGTTTGGGTCGTTGTCTTGCTGCATGATGAAGTTCCTCCCAATTAGATTGGATCTATTTCTCTGTAAACTGGCAGTCAGAATGTTTCTGTAGACGTCTGAATTCATTCTGCTGCTACCATCAGGAGTTACATCATCAATCAAGATTAGTGAGTCTGTTCCAGAAGCAGCCGTGCAAGCCCAAGCCATGACACTACCTCCACAGTGCTCGACTGATGAGATTGTATGTTTTGGATCATGAGCAGATCTTTTCTTCTTCACACTTTGGCCTTTCCATCACTTTAGTAGAGGTTCATCTTGGTTCCAGAACTTTTGTGGCTCATCTGTGTGTTTCTTTGTGCATTCCAGTCTGGCCTTCTCACTGCTGATGAGTGGTTTGCATCTTGTGGTATGGCCTCTATATTCTTCGAACGGTGCATTGTGTTACTGCCACCCCTGCCCTGTGGAGGTTGTTGGTGATGTCACTGGCTGTTGTTTCTGGATTTTTCTTCACAGCTCTCACAACATTTCTATCATCAACTTCTGTTGTTTCCTTGGCCGACCTGTTCCATGTCTGGTTGTTAGTACACCGGTGGTTTCTTTCTTTTTCAGGACATTCCAACTTGTACTGGTTCTGCCCAATGGCTCTGATCGATTTTTTCCCTCTTTTCTCTGCTTCAAAATGTTGGTTCATCCTTTTTAACAGCAAATAGATGGTAGAAATTCGGAGCGAAATATTAAATGTTTGAACAGTCAGTCTAACAGGGCACACCTGGCCAACAAGAAACACCTGCAAGTCACATTTGCCAATATTTGTTCACCTGAAAATGGGTGGGTTCAAACAAAAGGTGCCATGTTCTAAGGAATGAAAGGAAAGGAAATGAAAGCTGAAGTTCTGATCTATTGTCTCATATTCATCATTTGATCTCAAACCCAAATGTCTTCAGTGTATAGCAAAAACAAAAGAACTGGCCTGGCCATTCCAATAATATTTGAGGGATCTATATGTTTTCCAGCAAACTGTATAGTTTCTATAGATTTATGTCTGCATGCTGATTGATCTAAAGCAACCTTGTTGATTTGGTGTCACTTCCTGAACTCGGAGTTGAGGAGACCATCCCGAGTTCCCAAGTAGGAATTTCAAGTTGAGAGAGCGTTTTGTTTGTTTGTTTTTTCCTGATCAGAGGTTGGGAATTATGAGGTGTGTGCGTGTGTGTGTGTATGTGTGTGTGTGTGTGTGTGCGCGCAGGAACAGGGGCAGGAGACACAGGAGAGCGAGCAAACAGAACAAAGACAGTACATCTATTTGCGTCTATTCGCCTGTCAGCAGGAGCTCGCACAGGCAAGATACCTAGACAGGGAAAGAGTGAGACGCTGAGACAGAATGAAAGAGAGACAGAAAAGCAGAGAGCGAAAATGAAAACAGAATAAAATGACAAACTGACAGTGACGGCAGGTGACAGTTGTGTGTAATTGCCCCTGACAGGAGTGATTGATGGGTTATAGAGCAGTAATCACTGACCTTGTGGAATAGTGAAGCCAAACTCAAGCATCTTTTTCGCTCTGCTTTTTTGCAACGCTCGTATGTAGGGCAGTTTTATTTCTTTTTTTAATGACTGAGGATTTGAGACATTACAGTTAATCTGATAATCAGAGCTGTGCAGTATCGTGGTAAAACGTCTCTGCAGTCTCGTATTGTATCATGCCAATTTACACAATTTATGAGTCGGACGAATAAACGAATGATCTCTAACACACAGATATTAATCTGATTTCACTCGAACTATACGTTCAGAAAGAAGTGGGTAAGTCTTCAAGAGGCACAGAAGGTTGCACTGCAGAAAATGGCATCTTAGCGAAGTGGAAATATCCTGAATATAGTCAACTTTATGCAGTAAATGTACTTATCTCCTATTATAAGGAGACAATACGTCAAATATAGGATTATTAAACCTGTTTATAGACATTGATTATGCATTTGAAGCGTGACATTACTAGATATCCTTATTTTGAGGTATAGTTATGAGAACGCTGGTCAGTAGAAGCGCTTTTGGAGGTGTGTGTTAGTTTAGTGTGTATCTACACACATCTCCAGAAATAGCAAGCATCATGGCTTATCTTCGATCAGATGAAACTCAGGTGTTAAGCTCCATTCCCGAGCGCATCGCCGTGAACCGGCCCAAATATGGCAGCAAGAGAAGCAAAACAGGGTGGCCGTGTTTGTGGCCCGAGCCTCCTGTTTATCAGTTTCCACAACTCGCCACCCCTTTGATTCTTGCTCCCTTCATTCCTCATCTTGTTTGGGATATAATCTCCTTCATTCACAAGACAGATAGTGGAGTCTGGACTCGTCTGTCCCCCCCACACACACGTGCACACACACACATGTATACAGGAGTCGCTTCCTCTCTCAGTTGAGGCTCTTATTTGGAGTTGTTTGTGCACCGATGCAGTCAACAAATCTTTTTAGCGTGAACTGTTAAAGTGAGAATCTTACTAATGACAATGTTACGCATCAACATCTTCATAATCATTGTTCTTTTTACTGTTATACTATAGACTAGGCCCAAAACACTTTATATGTAAAGTAGCTGTGAAAAACTGTTGATTGTAATTGTGTTCAAACCAACTGGGTGCAGTAATGAAAGCTGACTTGTTTGATTTTGCACCAAGGAAAACATTTTGTGTTCGAGTCAGTTCAGGCCACATCTGCAACGATCCTCTGGCTTTATCTCCCTTTTTCCCCACTAAATCCTCCTATCTCCTTTCTAGCTCTTTTCTCCATTTCCAGCTCCCTGAATTAACTTTTTTCTCCCTTTCGTTTTTCATTTAAAGAATGGTTCTTCTCACATCCCGTGCACCCTGCCAAGTCCAAACATCCTTTGTGGAGTTTCCGTTAGACTGAGCACTGCCAACCAGAGACTGTATAATTTATGAATCACTTCCTGTCCTAGCAAGGCTTCAAAAAAGAAAAAAAATCCCCTCCTTCGGCGTCTTGCTTTTGCTCACTCTCTCTTAAACACGCGCATATGCTCGTACAAGGACTTGCAGAAACACCACAGGCTGAGAGCGTTTGCTGTAAGTGCAGCGGGGCCTGAGGAACCCCTGAAGTGAAGGACGAGGCGGTGTGTGTTTGTTTAGTGGGTTGTGGCCCGTCGGGATCCTTGGGTGCTCATAAAGAGAACCCGTGCACAACCCCTTACACAACTCTCCTTATTAGTACTCAGAATCACAACACAGTCCAAATATCTGAACAAAAGCGCATTCCTTCGAACTTCTGTCGGAATGAGGAGGATCTTATTGCTGTGTGAATACGAACGCTCAGAATCGTCATTGCCTTGATTTGTTTTGAGACCAAAATCTGAATCAGGTGGCCCGAGATTTGATGTTCAAAATGCACTCGGGCTTCATAGTACAAGAGAGGGAGCAATATGTGCAGTATCCATGGCTGTTTATTGATACTTGTACAACAATAGCGAGTAAATGCACACTACATGGATACAAAGATGAGGACAATGTGGTGCTGTAATATTGACACTGAGATGCATGATGTTGCAATGTTCTTATTGAGAGAGAACAGATTTCTCACTGTTTCTGCACCAGTTGTTTAATTTAAACCTCTCCTGTATTAAGCAATTCTTTTTTGCAAACATAAAATAAGATGATTGATAAACCTATCTTTGAACAATTTTGAAAAAAAATGTATCACTACTGTTTCGATGCCTTTGCAACTCTAGATACACTATATGACCAAAAGTTTGTGGACATCTGACCATCACACCTGTATGTGGGCCTTCTTCAAAATACAGGTGCCTATGTAGTGTCAGGTCCATAAGTATTTGGACAGTGACACAATTGTAATAATTTTGTCTCTGTACACCACCAAAATGGATTTGAAATGAAGCAATCAAGATGTGATTGAAGTGTAGACTTTCAGCATTAATTGAAGGAGTTTAACCAAAATATTGGAGTCCCTCCATTTTCACAGGTTCAGAAGTAATTGGACAATTGACTGATAAGCAGTTTCATAGCCAGGTGTGGCCTGTTTCCTTGTTTCATGGCAAATTAAGGAAGATTCCAAATTTGCATTTGTTAGCTGTTCAATAGGAATTCTCACTATGTAGTCCAAAGATGCAAGTGAAGGAGGCCATCATTAGGCTGACAAAAA
>CM074963.1:2547793-2564040 GCA_037577455.1 Pangasius macronema
GACTCTCAGACCATTAGGCCACGACATACACTCACTCATGTTCTACATATCTTCCAGGTTATTTGTACAAGTATGGAAAAAAAAATCGCCTATTGCACCTTTAAATACAGTGTTGTAACAGTGTTTACAGAGTTTACACACAACTCTAAATTAAGCCTTAACAGCTACTATTATTATTTTCTATATTATATCACTGTAATGTGTGATTTCATTAGATCAGCCTGCTGTGAGATCATCATCATCATCATCATCATCATCATCATACCCATACCCATTTGTATAACATATTAAAGGTCAGAAATAATTACAACCTTGACTGATGTACTAAGCTGTTTGCGCATGTGGTTAGGCATAATTGAGCCGCACTTTGCGTGAGAAACCTTGAGGTTTTTGTACGCTGTTTAAACCTAAATGTGGTTTTCAAGCACTGTATTTTTATGGAAACATTAAAAAATGTGCTTCAGCACTAATAGAGATGCATTTTAGGGAGACAGAATACATGCAGAATACACATCGTGTGATTTGGTCAACCTTCGCAAAACCAGGTGTGAGTGGTGTTTTACTCTTCCTGGTGTACGTACATCTGTTCCAGATGTCTTAAAGTCAACCTACAGTAGAGATGTTGTTAAGGCTTAACTTCGAGTTGTGTGTAGTGGAGAGCACAACTGATATATTTATTTTTTAAGCAAAAAAATGTCCCAAATGATCCAACATTCTTTCCCAAATGACCAAATTCCAGCATTATGTTTAATTGTATAAGTATAATTATTAATATATATACTTCATTTGTATTTTGTATGTTTATTTTGTTTGTGACACACACAATTCCAATTCCAAACACACACAATTCCAATTCCTTCACAACCTTTCGTACTTACTTTTTACGGCTACGTAATTTAATAGGCTATAATTTGGGTGCATCTATATCTATGTTATATCCGCAAGTCAAGGTATTAATTAACAGAATGATTAACATCATTAATGGCTATTCATATAGTTCGTTGCTAATGTATACACTCTAATATACACTTCATTATTTCCTAAGTCTTTTAATATAGGTTTAGTATATGCTTTAATTCATTTAATTCGTTTATAATTTAATTGCATTAGTTAAGTATAAATATACATTTTTTTCTGGACTTGATGCAAAGTGCAAGTTACTGCAAGTTCTCTGACTGAAAAATCAAGCAAAGTAAAGTGTGTATAATGCACATACACTATCTAACTTGTCCTTCTCTCTCTGATACACACACACACACACACACACACACACACACACACACACACACGCACACACACACACACACCAAACCATATGGGTGTACAGCAGGGCACAGAGCCACACTGACAGAGATTAAAACACACACACACACACACACACACACACACACACACACACACACACACACACACACACACAGTATCACCATGGTGCAATCCCTCCATCTTTTTCGTTCATATCCATCGGGGTGATGTAGGTATGAACTAGGGAGTGAGTATGAGCACAATGAGGTTAGATAGATGGTGAGATAGCGAAGGATGTAGCTATTAATTCTCTTCCTTCCCTCCTCTCATATAACTAAAGGAAACCTTGTTAGCAGTCTATTATTATTTTTCTACTTCTTTTTCTACTATTTTTTTTTTGTTGTTGTTGCAAGAATGTATCACACTTCTATTCTTGCCTCCCTGTCTTTTCCCAGATGTTCAGGTCTCATCTTATTTTAAAGCTCAGATTGACCTCTGAATGACCCCTAAGTAAGAGAAATAAAGAGAAATAGCCTAAAATACACAGAGGCATGTAGACATCCTTCTTTATCCATGCAGACACAGAAAGGTCAACATCCTATTCATCAAAATAAGACCAATGCCCTAATTCTCTTTTGGGTGAATGGGTGAATGGGTGAATTAGCTCATCGGGGTGTGTATGGGTGTTCCCTTTGCTCCAAAGATTTTTAAATATGACCTGTTTTATACTACGTATTGAATTAATAGTAACTATATTGTTTGTGTGCATTTCATTTGCCCCCAAATGTGGCAGACAGGGTTTTAGATGTGTCGTGTTGTGGCCTTAATCCTGAGCTGGGATGGAGGGATGACGTTTTGGCCCCTGATGATGATGATGATGATGATGATGATGATGATGATGATTGTCACATTGATGTTTTTTTTTGTCAGTAAAACAAACACTGTTCTTAGTTACACACTGCTGAAATCTTATCAAGTGACACCTCAGCATGTGAAAGTTTCCTGCATATAGTCAAAGCGATCTAGTATTTCTGTAACTACATGAGTATTCAATCAATTTCTAGACTTTTATACTAATTCCAAGCTTGTCTTCCTCTACTGGCAGAAACATTTTCAAATTCTAAATATTTACATCTAGAAGAAAAATTGCCTAGACAATTTAAAGCTTGAAATTAGGAACAATGTCCAATGTCCAGTGTTTAATAATCTTATATTCGGTTCAGTGTAATCTTATCATAGGAAACAATAGATAACTTGGACTGTATTCAAGATCGTTTTATTTGCTTTAGTGCATTTAATCTCGTGGAACGCCAAACACGTCAATTCCTCCCGTCACTGGCAAGCAGCCACAAACAGTCGATATATTATCAATATATTATATTATCATCACATTCAGACAGTCTGAGGTCTACAAAGCTGCTCTCTACGTTCTCTCTAGACGGATAAGGTCATGGCAGGTTATACACAACGCTCTAATATTAACTGTTTCTTGTGATCTTGTTATCACTGATATTTCTGTTATGTTAATTTACTGATATATTATTGTATAGTTGCTTTAACAAGTGTGCTAGCAGTAACATACTTGCTCCAGATGGGCAGGTCTATCTTGATTTATGATCCATTTTGACTAACCGAACACTCTCTGATATATTGTACCGTCAAAGGTCCTTTGTCAGTGTTACACGACTGCATAGTGTCGCTTCTCGTCGTCTCCGATATGCGGCGTCTGCTGTGTTCTGTGGGTGGAAATTGGTTGTAGCCATGTAATCTTTTGACAACACTGATGGCACACTCGGTGCTCACTGAAGCTGTAGTTTTTCCCCCTCTTTGTGGCACACTTCCTTTTGCTTCCTAATCCACCCCCCCCCACCCATACACACACACACACACACACACACACACACAAGCATGAGAGGAGAGGACAGAAGCGTAATCATAATAGCTCACTGTCAAACAGTTTCCCAGGAAAAGGTCCCAGCAAAGCAGCAGAGAGACACTAAATCATGCAAGCACTGCATGCGATCAGCACTCTACTCAGTGGCTGCACCTCTCTCGCACGCACACACACACACACACACACACACACACACACACACACACACACACACACACACACACACTGCAGCAGTTAGCAGATAGATAGCAGTAGACTACAGCACTGCACCAGCACTCAGAGTCCTATTCAGCTCCAAGCACAGATCAGCTCTGATCTGTTTAATTACTCTGATGTGCTTAACTGGGGAACAGTGTTGCATGTGCGTGCACACACACACACACACACACACACACACACACACACACACACACACACGAGTTTTAATCAGTTGCTGTGATGTTTATCAAAGGAGGTGTCTTCCGTCTTATCTCCTGCTTATCCACCGCTGAGCCTCTAGCTCAAGAGAAACAAGGAGAGGAAGAAGTGCAGGAAAAAGTAGAAGGACTGTGATTTTCGTCTTGGTCCTCCTTGTATCCTCTCCTTTCTCTCTGCGCTTACAGGGAAGAGCAGGTAGACTAGTACAGCCGACATTGCCAGCTGCTCAGAACGTATTGTCTGGCTCAGACAAGAGGAGGAACAGAAACAGAATAGGAGATCCGCTGAAGTTTCCTCAGTGAATGTCATCAACTTCTCCGCCTTGTTGCGCATTGTGAACTTTGACCTGTGTGTAATAAAGCTGCTAACTTCAGTCACTGATAAGCTTGCGTTGTAATCACACTCACCTCCACCCAATGGCATACACAGTATCCAACTCAACTCCATTACAAACATACTCTATTTGTGTCATTGTCTAACAAACTGTCTAACAGAGAGGCCAAAGTCAAACTCCCAGGATGCTTTTCAGAACATTTGAACTCTGAGATGAACATCTTTGATGGTGCCTCTGGAGATGATACAGGCTCACAGACGCTTCCTTTCTTTGATCATCATTGATGAATCATTATTAGCTTTATTATAGTGGAATTTATGCAAATTCGTGTGTTGTGTTGACACTGTCTCTCCAACAGTTTGTCTTATGAATCATAATGATTTCTTAATAAATCCGGTTGACTTCCTTTGCGTGAAAGTTGAGACATACACGGGAAAAGACAGACAAGTGAGACTTGTCCAGCAAGGTAGATTCAAGTAAACAATTAATACACAGAAGCTGAGAGCCGTTCCCATGGCTCTCGACGCCAATATACACTGTGTGGGTTCACTACTGCAGTGTGTCTCACGGACGTTCCCGTTAATGAATCCAGAGAGCTCTCTCTCTCTCTCTCTCTCTCTCTCTCGCTCTCTCTCTCTCTCTCTCTCTCTCTCTACTTTCTCGCACGTACTCCTACACTGAACCCTCTCTCAAAATAAAACTAATACATCCCTTTATAAGGTATAAAATTAACTGTGAACAGAGAAGGATGTATGAGGCGTATGATATCTCATGAGCGGTGGCTCCATGAGCCTTGGAACCAGGACTAACGATTTTCAATAATTATGACACCCCTGCGTTTGTAGAGTATCTGATTTATCCCGTAGTGGAAAGCGTATAGACACATAATTAAATTACCGTATTGGCTTTATAGTTAATGGTCAATTGGTCAATGGTTTTGGTCAATATCCTTGTGGCAGTTGGGGTAGCAAGATTGGGAAAGTTTAACTTAGCAGCGTTTATTTCCTGTCCTGATAAGTGAAGGTCAAAAGCTATGTTACGATGCTGTTACAGTGGAACTGCTTGAGAGAAATAACACGATGTTAAAAATAAATGACTTAATTCATGTGACATCATGTAAGGGGACGTGGTCAAACAGGAAGTTCACCCTATAATCTTGAGGTAGGAAAAATGACACATGCTAATTTTGTCATAAGGTGATAAAATTGTCACGACTAATATATTATGACGCATCCACAGTATATAAGACGTCTTACTGTTACAAAGCATAAAGTAAGTTCAACTCATACATGTGTTTATAACTGAATCATTTTCAAGATGATCAGGTTAATTGGAACAGTCCTAAAATACAATCAATTCGAGAAAAGAAAAGCACGTTGAATATAATATATGCATGAATGGATGGATGGAAGACTCCAGAGCTATGGTTCAGTGATGCATTGGTGGATTTTATGTGCATTGCTGTGCATTTTTTATGAAGGTAGCCTGGGAAATACAGAAACACTACTCAGGCCTACTACTGAGTATGCAGTGATGATTACTTAACGTACTGTGTTTGTATGATAGAGAGTGTTATGCTGCTATTGCAAAAAAAAAAAAAAAAGTCTAACTTGACAACAGAGTAAGCTATGCTTCTTTAGAGTGTAGTATAAAATGATTTCCTTCATACGTAGGTTTCAGAATGTATCGTGTGTTGGGGATTTTGTTTTATTAAATGGCAAGAAAGTTTAGACATGGTAGAAATTCAAAAACTGATGACGCCCTGTACTTCAAGAGTGATAAAAACACGTGGCTGTGATGAGGCTGAGATTAGTAGCTGCTGTGCAGTAAAATAGAACTAGCAGGAACTTGGTAATGAGGAAACTGATAGAAAATAAGGGTTAAAAAAAATCAGACACAGCAGCAGTACGAAACAGGTGGAAGGTTAAAAGCAGACTGCAGCGTTATTTTGATTCTCTCTCTCTCTCTCTCTCTCTCTCTCTCTCTCTCTCTCTCTCTCTCTCTCTCTCTCTCTCCCCTCTTTAGTAAGTGTTTTACATGCACAAACATAACAGAGATGGCTTTTTTACAACTTTGAAGCATTCCCCTGTTGATTATGAATGCCTTGAGTGTGTTTCTGTGGTTGTGCAAGCCTGAATATGTACATCCTTCTGCATGTTCCAGAGAAACTGCATGTTGGAAAGTAAATATCTCCCCTGCGAACGGTTTAAGACGTGAATACATACTTGCTTTGCTGTATTGTCTGTGTATATATTTGTGTCTAGTTTATTAGCCCTTGCTTCACTTGAGTAGCTTCACTTGGCCTAATTACTTATTTACTCACGTGATACTTGCAGAGTGCATCACAGCCGGACGCTGTAACAGTAAGTTTGTATTTATTTGTTTTTTTTTAATCAGTATAATTGAATCTTTCTTCTCTGTGTTGTATATGCTGAAAATCCTGAGCATACTGAGCAAGCTGACATCAACCGGCATATAATATAACACTGACTTTATAAAAGACTGCAGTGTATTTTGATACACTGGAATTATATAACGTAACAAAATACATTATGTATTTTCGCCTATCTCTTAGTAAGTGTGTGTGTGTGTGTGTGTGTGTGTGTGTGTGTGTGTGTGCTTGCGGCACCACTTCCTGTATTCTCATCCTAAATGTATGTACGTTCCAATATAATGTTTAGGAATTAATATCTACAGTGACTCCAAAAACTATTCACCCCAATCTCACCATCTTCCCTCCCAAAGTGATTATTTCTCTTTATGCTGTATTGCAACAGCAAATGTCAGCATGTCAGAATGGATTCTTTTCTGTTCCTATTGAAGTGACTCTTTACAGAAAGAAAAGTAATTAAAGTGTTTAGATGTCCTCAGAATTGTTTGAGAAAAAAATCTAAAAAACTGCTTGCTTGATACGTATATAAAAGTATAGAATATGCTTAACATGTTTAGTGTGAGCTCTCAAAAATGAAATGCTGTTCCTGATTTAAGAGGGTGAATACTTCTCAATATTTTTAAAAAATATTTTGAGGACCTCTACATATACACTACATATACATTATTTCACTATATTTCTATAGAGAGTCCCTTCAAAATGAGCAGAAAAAAAATACTTACAGTAAACCTGATATTGTGATACAGCGAAAAGAGAGAGAGAAATAATCACTGGGGGCGAATACTTTCGGAAGACACTGTATGTGTCTAATACTGAAGACGCACATATAATGCCACAAATTTTCTTCTGTCCCGTCACTGTTCTGTAGCAGCCTGCAAAAAAAAAAAAAAAAAAAACGAAGCATTTTGCAATCCATTTGTAATCTATTCTGCTTCTGTCTGGGACTCTTGCACAGTCAGAGTGCGAAGTTGCTGCGCTTTGTTCAGTCGAGAGAGAGAGAGAGAGAGAGAGAGCACAGTAAAAAAAGATGCGATGTTAGTGCTAAGCCTATCTGCTGAATCATTAACAGAAGAAGAGAATAGAGCATGCAGCTTCTCTGTTTCAGACAGCAGCAAAGTGTTGATTAAGCAACAATGCCTTCGATCGTCTTCCTCGCCATCATTAACCTGATAGACATCGAAAAAGGACACACAAATATGAGCAGGGAGAACGCAATGGCCAATCTATACGGTGTGATGACACTGTGTGTAACTGCTGTCTGGGATGTGAATGCGGATGAAGGTTGGGATGAAGGAAAAACACTTTTTTTTGGTTTGCGGTAAATTTTCAGATGTGATAAATAAGTGGAAGCCATCACGATTTGACTTTAGGATATGCTCCATGGTCTGTCAGCATTTCTTCGCTTCTGTGTTTCAAATAGTGAACTGCATTAGCGGAAAAGATGAAAAGGTGAGAGTAAACCGAAGGTTAAGAGTCCAGGGGGGAAAAAAAAAGTTCAGATAGATGCAAGTTAATATACAAAAGCATGTTAATGGTACACATTCTTTTAATGGTTCCCTGAATGAGCCCGAGTGTCCCGCAGGAAAGACACACACACACACCAACATGCTCATTCATCAGGCCATCCATGAAAATAAGGTCACCACGGCAACACACAGGCCTCTGGCTATAGCCCCGATTTCCTGCGTCACCCTGACGACGACATGTCGCTGCCCGAACAGAGGGCCATACCACACACACACACACACACACACACGCCCCCAAGTGCACACAGCTTGTCCCTTCTGTCCCTGCAGACCTGCTGTGTATTGCTGGTAATGCTGAAAACAAATCTGTCCATCAGGAGCCATTCAAATCTATTCCAATGCCCACTGAACACACAACATCAGAAGCCAGAGCTGCACCGGTCCCACCACTGGGACACGCAACATTGTTAACATTTAGACAATGAAGATGCTCAGATTTAACAGACTCAAATGACATGACTGTAATAGTTAGGAGAAAGGAGTCAGTATGCACGTACGGTCATGTGGAAGCTAAAGAAAGGTTTACACTGATGCATCCACAGCGTGTTTTGGATCATCTTTTAGATCAGGATTTCTCAAACTTCGTGATGTTATTTGTGGGGTTTGGACTAAATGCGTTCAATTCAATAATAATAACTATGAAAATGGTGCGCTTTGATTTGGCTATGCTTCACAAACCCCGCTTTAAGACCCATGGTTTCGGCGTGAGAACTCAAATATCTGCTTCGATTGCTGGTTGAATGAAAGTTCCTGACATCTGCTTCATTTATTCAACAAATAAATAAGATGAGGGTCAGATCAGATAGACTCCTGCGTGCCAAAGCAGGACTGTCAGACAGAGTATACACCGCATACACACTGTTCATAGTGTACATAGGGATTCATTCGGAATGAAATTCAAATGTTTTCCCTCACAGGGTGGAGATCTTTTGTTAGGAGATTAGGTGTGGTCTTCGTATTAGGCAGGACCACAAGATCAGGAAATTTGTGCTCAATAATTTCTTCAGCTGTAGCTGAGTGACTTGTGCACCATTGAAAATGGAGTGTGTGACAAGAAATTTCCCCTTTAGAAAGAGGGGTGAGAGAGAGAGAGAGAGAGAGAGAGAGAGAGAGAGACTCTGCCAGTCTGCTGGATGAAGATGAATGACTGCCACAGTTCTCCAGCCAACCACTAAAGCACCAACTACACACTCCTCCATCTTTCGTTATGTCTTTTCCCTCCCTCTCTTTCTTTCTTTCTTTCTCTCTCTTAATGTCTTAATCAGCAAAAGCCAGATGTCAACCACAACAGACTTCAGTCGCTGACACCAAGGAAAAGAGTGGAAAAAAATTCCCTCTTCAAACCACACAAACACAAAGTGACTCAGGAAAGAAGAATAAATACAGAGAGAGAGAGAGAGAGAGAGAGAGAGAGAGAGAGAGAGAGAGAGAGAGAGAAGCAAAGGTCAATAATAAAAACGATAAAAAGCTAAGACACAAAAATGATCAACTTTGGGGTTTTCTTCTCATCATTTATTCTTCACTCCTCCACTCTGTTCTCTTCTCTATCCTTTTCTCTATCCCTAATCTGATGTCCTCTCATCTGCTCTTCTCTCCATTCCTCTGTTTATTTTCCCCTTGCCTGTCTTTAATTCTCCATTAAAGTCAAAAGACTCATAAGCAATGTATGGTGTTTTTGTTGTTGTTGTTGTTGTTGTTGTCATTTTGGGTATCTACATGATTGGAACAATGAAGGGCTGAAGAGGAGCAGCTGTGTGTGTGTGTGTGTGTGTGTGTGTCTGTGTGTGTTCTCTACTTGAGGTGTCATTTGCCATATTATATTTTATAACCCTCCAGTACTGGTTTTATTCTGATTTGTAGCAGTTAATGATGTGTGCGCCTCTCTGCACTACGTCCTGTGTGTAGATGGATGTGTGAGCATGTGTAACAGTGTATTACACAAAAGGTTAGTCAGACATACATTACAAACAAACAAACAAAACTTATATCTAACAGTTTTATCTATGTACTATCCTAGTCAAAGAACACACACACACACACACACACACACACACACACACACACACACACACACACACACACACAGCAGTTCCTGCCACGCTGCAGTGTTTCTGTTTGCTCTGTGAAGCAAAAAAAAATAAAAAATCTGACAACATTCCCACCACAACAGATATCCACAGCTAGAGCAGCATCCTTCTTTCTTCTTCTTCTTTCGGTTTCTGCTTTTCCCTTCAGGGGTCTCCACAGCGAATCATCACTCTCCACCTATCCCTATCTTCTGCATCCTCAACACCCGCATCCACCAGCTTCATCTCCTCATTTATTACCTCCAGCTAGAGCAGCATCCCCTTCACCATAATTGCATATGATAGTATGTTGTATGTTACTAGTAGTAAAACTAGTAGCGAAACACACGCGCACACAGACACACACACACTTGATCAATACACAGTATGCAGAGATTCACACAGTGTATTGAGTTCAGTGTTGGTTTAGGTGAAAAGGTTGGATCAAGGTTTGTTTATCTGAGATCTCTCACACACACACACACACACACACACACGCACACACACACACACACACGCACACACACATAGCATCACCAAGACAGGATGGGATAGACTGCACCTTGACTTGAATACATCTGGGAGAGCTGTAGTCATGGCTTGAGGTGGAGAATGTGCGCACACACACACACACACACACACACACACACACACACACACACACACACACACACACACACTGCAGTGGGATGGGATGTTTAGTGTGTGTTTAATACTCACAGCTCTGAGTAGAGGATATGCAGGTTGCCCACATTGTCTGTGTAGTTGGCCGGACTGAGCCAAGGCAGCACCAACAGCAGCAGAGCCTTCATACTGAACCCTTGCTCCCTCTATCCTTCCCTCTTTCTGTCTCTCTCTGGGACAAGTGCAGATTTCAACCTCTTCGTTCCCCTCCTCAGCTCCCAGCCTGCCCGGACCGACCCACCCCCACCCCCCACCACCACCACCACCTTCCCTCACTCCTTCCCTTCCCTCGCTTCTTTTTTCTCTGCTCAGGTGCAAAGCTGTACCCTTTCCTCCTTCTCCCCCCTCCAGCCCTCTTTGCTACCCTTTCCCTTCCTTTCTTTTGTTTTCCTCTGCCTCTCTTTTTCCTCCCTTTTGTCCCTATTTCTCAGCCATCACCACGGCAGTGTGACGGCGAACACGGAGTCAAACGGATGGAGAAGAAGGAAGCGAGAAGGAGAAGCAGAAGTAGCAGCAGGAGAGACAGCTGTGGTGGAGGAGAAGAAAAAGAGGGATGAGGTAAAATCAGGAGAAGAGACAGATCGTTAGTTCACAGCCAGCACGCTTCTTGGATGCGATGGCTGTCTAATCTGGTCTGGCATCTTCCAAGAGTAAGAGGATTTGTACTTGTTCTCGCTGGTGTGTGTGTGTGTGTGTGTGTGTGTGAGAGAGAGAGAGAGAGAGTGAGAGACAGAATGTGTTGTATGTGTCTGTGCCAGTGCAGCCTCTGACTTATACTGCAGCACGGTCCACAGAGAGATCTGGAGCAAACCATCCCAGACTATTAGAGGGGGTGGCTCCATGCATGGGATGGCCCATCTGTCATTATGCTCAGCCTGTAGACAGAAGTGTGCGTCTAAACGCACCCCCTGCTTTCAGATGAACGCTTCAGTCAGCCCTGTTTGTGCGTGTGATGGTGTGATCGTGTGTGTAAACAGGATGCACAGGAACAGGTTAGAGGGTCGTACCATTAAGACCTTCATCCAGTGACCCCATCACACGCAGAGTGAGAGATGGGAGACATTTTAATGGACATGAATGGACTAAAGCAGAGAGAAAAAATTAAAAGATGAAAAATAAATAAATAAAAGAAGAGAGAAAGGTGATGCCACTGTTTACTTCCACAATTCTGTATTTATTTTGTTGGATTTGTAATTTATATTAAGTTTTATATATATATTTATATTAGGGCTGTAACAATCTGTTAATTTACATCTGATTTTTTAGTATTAAATTATAATTATACTGCAGAATAAATGAACATTTACAATAGTGCTACCACAGAAGATCAAAACATTGGGAGGCAATAACAATTACATCATTTTTATGTATTTATCTACAGTAGTTTTTTTTTGTCACTGATTGTTTTTGCATTTCTTACACTGTCCAAGATCTAAAAATAGTTAACATTAATTTAATTAATTAAGTTAATGTTTTAATTTCACTGACGCTTTAAAATGGCTTCTTGTGCACTACATGCTCACTACACAGGGTATAAATAATATAATGGAGTTTTGGCAATAATATGTTAACTACTTTTTGTATAATATTTCTTAGAAACGATGATGTTCATTTTGTTTAATATGAATATTGATGCTTATGTGAGAAATAAAAACAACCCTGTGTTAAAAAAAATAAAGGATAATGACATCAATGACATGGATTTATGGAGAGCTTTGTTTGTACATAAAACATCAAAAAATTTAGACAACAGAAAATAAATATTAGAGATGTGAGATGTTAGATTGTTACATTACATTACATATTAGATAGTGAGATATTTGCCTTTGAATACATAAAAATAATAATATTGGAAATATCCTCATGTGTGTGTGTGTGTGTGTGTGTGCGCGTGCACGTGTGTATTTAAAAATGTCTAACTTGCATCTCTTTCTGTCTTTTCTCTCACTAAAGAACGATTTCTACGAATGAGGATCTGCTGGTGCACGAACTACTGACCACAATCTCTCTGAGGTGCAAGAAAAATGTTTTCAATGTATACAATCTACTGGTCCTGACGTTTCAGTCTGAGAGAGCAGAACGTTAGAACGTGCTAAACTGTGAATTGCAGTATACCTTCTTCCTGTGGTTTATTAGCTCAGCAGAGAGCTAAAGGTTAGCAGATGAGCTGATTTCATTTTAGTTTTCAAACATAAAACAGCTAAGGGTTTTAGGAAGTGAAGATCATATTCGCAAGGCAACACTTTGGTCTTTCAGACTGAAACAGAACCTTTTCATCCTTCCATCTGATCTCTTTGTCTCTGTCTCTGTTTCATCCCTAAAGCCCAGGGCTCAGATAGAGGGCTATTTAGAAGCTTAGAGAAAGATTTAGCCTAATTTAGCCTAAGGATACATTTATAACAGACAGTTAAACAACAAACACATACACATACACACACACTTGCACAGTACCTACATGCAGTATAATACAATAAGCAGTATCATTATCATATTTCTGTGTTTAGATTCTCTTAACCTCTTTTTCTTGTATCGGCTATAAAAGTGTCTCCAGGCGTAATTGTGTGTAAACATGCAGGGGCAGGTAGGGAATCAGGTTGCAATAAAAGTACACTAAGTACTGCTCTTTTACACAAAATATATACAAGCAAACTATTACAGTTCACATCTTAATTGATGTATGTATTATCAGTCTCCTTTGTTTGTGCAATTGTGTGTGGCTGCAACCGGGGATGCGATTCACGTTCAGGACAACAATGTGTATTTGTACTTCGTCTGATATACGCAGAAAATAAACCAGCAATACAGCCTGATGTTCATGTGTTGTCTGATCTTACAGAATGAAACACTGCCATTCATAAATACATGCACCAGCCACAATAAACTTAAATAGCAAAAGATCAGCTAGGAAATTTTGCAGGCAAAGTATAACACACACACACACACACACACACACGCACACACACACACACACACACACACACACAAAAAAAAAACCCAAACAAACATATAACATATACATGCCTGAAAGCATGTTTGAAGTGAAATCAGATTTTGGGTAAACCTGTCAATCCAAGTGAAGTACACATACAAAGTCACTGATAGGATGATAGCAAGTTTCAATACAAAAATTAAAACCAATGACACAAAGCAGGCATTACAATGGATGTGATGAACAACTTCTACCAAGCATAGCATTCATCACATGACTATATCAGTGCTGGTTCTGACACTGCACTGTAAGGAGTATGTTTTCAAAAGGCGTCTTAGTTGCATGATTGAATGGCAAAAAACACAGGGAAATGCAAGAGGAAGCATTCTTAAAAGACAGAATTTTTCTAGCTTGCATCTCAAGGGCAGGGTCCCTCAGCCTTGCCATCCATATGCACTACTGGAACATGTGCTGATGTGCAACTTTGGACTCCCACGGATGATCAAGATGTACCCAACCACCGTAGAGAGAAGAGAGAGACATTATCATTGTGACAACACAGAACAATTACAGAAAAGGTGAACCCAGAATGAGGGGCAGAGGGGAAGTAGAGACGAATAGACAGAGCAAAAGCTTGAAGAGGGATCTGTTTGAATGGAGAAAGGCAATTATGTTTCCTTAAGTGGAATTTAAAACCAGGGGAAAGTTTCCATTAGTGCATGAAACAAAAATGCAATTAATATTTTCCAAAGCCCTGGGGCAAGGCGCAAGCTAACAACGCAAACACAACTGAGACCAGAAAGAGTCCATTAACTTTTAAACATGGTAATGAAGTGGTGACATTTTTGTCGTCATTTTGAAGTATATTTTTTAAATACTTGCTTTTGTTTGGTAGCACTCACCTGCTCAAGAGATGCCCCTGCAGCTGTCCCCTTGGCATGGTCTCAGAACATTGCTCCCTGAATGGGCATAACACAGTAAGCTTGTCCAGCAGCTTGTGCACAAGCACACTGGACTTGCGGCAGTTCTGCAGCAGGATGGGGACACGGTCCACTGGGCAGAAATCACTCTCTACCAGGAAGTTAGTCAGGCACTCCTGGCAGTAGGTATGTCCACATGGCGTGTCCAATGGGGAGATTAGGGGCTGTAGGCAGATGTGGCATGTGAGCTCATCATCCACCTCGTCTGTGTAGTTGTACTCATGGTTCTCATCCAGCAAGTGAAGCTGCCCGCAGACCTTGCATAGATCCATATCAGGGGTGGAGGGTTCACAGTCCATGGCAATAGTGAACATCATTGCCATGGCACCATTAACTGGCATGGCCATAGCACCATTAGCTGGCATGGCCGTAGCACCAGTGGTTGGTGTTGCTGTGGCACTATTGCTTGGTAATTCCATGCCACCATCAACTGGCGTCGCTGTGGCACCATCAGCTGGCATGGCCGTAGCACCGGTGGTTGGTATTTCTGTGGCACTATTGCTTGGTAATTCCATGCCACCATCAATTGGCATCGCTGTGGCATCAGCAGCTGTCATAGCCGTAGCACCAGTGGTTGGTGTTGCTGTGGCAATACTGCTTGGAAATTCCATGCCTCCATCAACTGGCATTGCTGTGGTACCATCAGTTGGCATAGCTGTAGCACCGGTGATTGGTGTTGCTGTGGCACTATTGCATGGCAATTCCATGTCACCATCAACTGGCATTGCTGTGCCTCCATCAGCTGACATGGCCGTAGCACCAGTGATTGGCATTGCTGTGGCACTATTGCTTGGCAATTCCATGCCAGCATCAACTGGCATCGCTGTGGCACCATCAATTAGTATTGGTGTAGCACCACTGCTTGGAATCATTGTAGCACCATCAAATGGCATCTCTGAGGTACTATTAATTTTTGTCACTGTGGCACCACTAATTGGCATTTCTGCAGAATCACCAATTGGCATTGCTGTGGCACCTGCTTCTGCTGGCTGCTCAAATAGAGCATCACCAATTGCCATGGCACCTCCTTCTTCTCGCCCCACTTCTGTTGCACTACTGATAGCCATGGTGACTGCCACTTCCTCCTCATCTAATATGGCATCACCAACTGCTTTTTGCATGCAATCTGCCTGCACTGTTTCCATCACAGGTTAAATATGGCAGTGATGAGGGTGAGTGGAGCCTGCAAGCTGTGATTGGATGAATGGTGGAGGGAGTTAGCTTTTACTTGGACCTTTAGAAGAGAAAGAGAAACAGAGAATATTATTTATAAGGTTGGTGCCAATAGGGATTGAGAAAGAAAGTTGAACTGCATCAAGTTAGATGCAATTTTGGCAAAAGTCAACACAAATTACTTTTTTTATCTTTTCTACTTGGCAGAATAAGTAGTATTGAACTGCACCCAAACTCATTTTTCCACTAGCAACAAGAAATATCAATACTGCACCCAAGTTATCTAATGATCTTGGGCTGAATGAGAAGCAGAAAGGGATGAGAGTAAAAGAGGGAAAAAGAGAACTAAAGAGTTGACAATGAAATGCTGACATATGGGTGGAAGGTGCATTATACCCATATATGGGGGGAATATTAGGAAATCTAACATGCTCTGCACTCCAATTGCATCAACATTATTACTTTACTTGATTATTGCTATTACTATTATGTACTACTGATTGACTTGGATAAACTACTGGAGTGTTTGCTTCACACTTTGCACTGGTGGATCGTAACCAGGTTGTAAGAACTTCTTCAAAATGCCAAAAGAAGAAACAAGAGCAAG
>CM074963.1:2564140-2575047 GCA_037577455.1 Pangasius macronema
ACTTTTGGCAGTGGACAGAGGTCAGCATGGGCACTCTGACAGGTCTGTGGCTACACAGCCCCATATGCAGCAAGCTGTGATGCACTGTGTGTTCTGACACATTTCAGAGCCAGCTGTAACTTTTCAGCAATTTGTGCTACAGTAGCTCTTCTTTGGGATCAGAGCAGATGGACTAGCCTTCACTCCCCAGGTGCATCAGTGAGCCTTGGGCGCCCATGACCCTGTTGCTAGCTCACTGGTTGTCCTTCCTTGGACCACTTTTGATAGGTGCTAACCTCTGCATACTGGGAACAAATTTCCATTTTTGTATTTGGACAAAGTGACATAATTGTAAATATAACCATAAATTTAATACTTGGATGAAAATACTTTGCAGTCAGTGACTGCCTGAAGTCTGGAGCCCATGTTTTCAAAAGTCAAATTCTGAGTTTCCTCCCTGGAGATGCTTTGCCAGGCCTTCACTGCAGCCACCTTCAGTTGCTGTTTGTTTCGTTTCACAACTTCATACAATGGTCCAATATTACACCATTCTTTACCCTGGTGTTTATGAAGTTATACATGAATTCATTAAGTATAACATTACATTTTGTAATAAGGCACCAGTGTTTGCATTCCATAGGGTACACTTGGTTATGTAACCATGCAAAGCAATTACAGGATGTGACTCCCAGGAGATGGCTGCCACCATTTTAACTTTTACCCAATGTTTTCATGCTAATAATTGCCCATTCTTGCCTGCTATTTAAGCATATCTTATTGCATATTAGCAACAAGTCTGGAATAATGAGTGCAATCTTTTGGCTTGCCTAACTAGCGAGATAGCACTCACACCCATTTGTTGAAGCACACAATAGTATAGAATGTATGCTTTAAAATTGTAATTTCCCTTCACTGGAACTAAGAGGCCCAAACCTGTTCCAGCGTGACGATGCCCCTGTGCACAAAGCGAGCTCCATGAAGACATGATGTGTGAAGGCTGAAGTGGAAGAACTCGAGTGTCCTGCACAGAGCCCTGACCTCAACCCCACTGAACACCTTTGGGATGAACTGGAACACAGACTGAACCCCAGACCTCCTCACCTCCTTTCATATAGTCATTGCACTCAGTTTTTGTGTCTCTGACATCCCTTTATGAGTGTTTTGGATTTAAGCAATTTCTCACCGACAGTCCTGTAAATTCCATTTCAAAAAGCTCACTTTTTTTGCCATCTCTGTCTTTTAACTTCCAAATACTGCTATTGTTTTAGGCATATGTACAGGATTGCTGTGATTTTTGGACCTCTTCTCTGAGTCAGTGCATGTTTCTTTGAAAGCTCATATATCAAGGTGCTTTTTATTGTCTATTGTAGAGGCTTTAAACAAATTTGTCTCAACTGTGCAGATGTTTTTTTTTTTTTTTTTTTAATTTACTGTATCCATCCCTTGTACATACACATGCACTCACATGGGTTCATTAATATTTTTAAACAACAACAACAGCAAAAGTATATATATATATATATAAAGGATGTCTACAAAGAAGAGAAGAACATTCAGTAGTGCTGATTCTACCCAGCATGGGAACAGAAACAGGGGGGACAGCAGAGCATTGTGGGTACTGATAAAGAGACCTGGGGTGCCCTGATTGACCATGTGACCACATATGGCAGATGAATAATTACGGTAGTGTGGTGTTAAAAAAAATTAATGCCCTAAGCATGGTTACTAATGAGCTGTACATTAAGCTACAATAACACACGGTAAAGAAAGAATAAAAAAGAGAAAGAGATAAAATGAAAGAGAGAGAGAGAGAGAGAGAGAGAGAGAGAGAGAGAGAGAGAGAGAGACAGTCGTGACATACACTCAGACACATACCCTGCACCATTGTTCAATTTTTGCTCAAGAAGGATAAAGGAACCTCAACACACACACACACACAAAGATTCATTAAGGTCAGTAAGGTGACTTTCCAATGTACGCTTTAAAGCGTTACAGATACTGTAACAGAGAAGTAATATAATCCCAGGAATTATGTAATCTCATTAATGTTTTCTGACAAACACTTTCCATCACCTTTCAACTACTTTCCACTCATAGTTAAAACATTAACAATTTTTCCATTCTGAAAAATGAAGACATTTTTAAGCCAACATTTTGTTGGCATTTTTTTTATTACTGTAATAGTAGAAATAAGGAATTAGGGAATACTACAACGCCTCGTTTTGCAATCTGTATGCATCCTGTTTGATCCAGCTTCAGTGGAATATTACCACACTCAGGGAAACTATCCAAGCTGACTAACTACAGGCATTGCCAACCAGCATTGTATACTGGCTAATGTTTTGTTTTAATTTCTTTAAGGAGTCTCTTGAAATGAGTGATTTGCTGTTTGTGAACCAGACTGGTGGTTGCACACTTTTAATTTCACTGTAAAATATGACGTTACAATACAAATTTGACCGAAAAGAATTAGTAATTTAATTCTTAGTAAATCAAAATCTTGTGGTTTTCTGAAAAAACATAGGCTATCAATGAGTCTGGATAATTAGAAAGGATTACAGGGCCGGAACAAGGTTTTTAAAAAAACAGAAGAACTGGTATTACGACTGCTCCTGCCGTCAATTACTAACTCATTCTGGTGAATCATAAGAAGGAAATGTGTCTGTGTGTTTAAAAAAATTCCTCTACTTTTGATGCCTATGTCAATATGAAAAAGACTTTCACACTCTCACTTTGATAGCATTGTGTGTAACTTAGGTTTCATCGAGAGATTAAATATTTGCTCTCCCACAAGAATGGGCATTGAAAATTCATTACTAATCACTCCAGTGTTGTAATGCTCACTCATTCACTCTCGCTCAATTCATCCTGGGCTCCCTGAGTGAAACTTAGGAATGCACCCTGGATGGGATGCTGGTCCATTGCAGGACAGCATATACACACACACACACACACACACACACACACACACACACACACACACACACACACACACACATATTCATACTTAGGTGCAATTTATCATAGCCAATCCACATATTAGCTGAGAGGTGAGAGGAAACTGGAGAACCCAGAAGAAAGCCCCCAGGGACACAGGGAGAATATGTGAAGCTCATACTCTAACACACACACTTGCTCGCACATATGTGCATGTACACACACACACACACACACACACACACACACACACACACACACACACACACACACACACACACACACACACAGACAGACACACCCAGGCACACACAGACATACACAATGGGAAAAAAAAAGAAACATGTCAGATCCTTTTACACCTTTAATGTGATATAGCAACCAACAAAATTCAAGAAGCATTTTTATGGGAGAAAGAAAAGCAAAAGGAAAAAACTTACAATAACCTGTCTGCATAAGTATGTACACCCTTCTATAATACTGCATGTGAATGTGCTCAGAATGAACCACCTTCAAAACTCAAAAGTTCAAATGTAATTATCATACACCTGTCATCACTGAAGTGATTGTGATTAACCCCGAATAAAGATCAGCTGTTTCTGTAGGATTTTCTTGACAACTTCTTGGTTTCTTCTAACTGCTGAAGCCAAAGAGCTTTCAAAGCATGTACAGGATCTGACTGTTGAAAGGTATCGATCACGAGAGGGTACAACAGAATTTCCAAAACAGTAGATGTACCATGAAGGCCATCATCAACAAGTGGAGAAAATGGAGCACCACAGTGACATTACCAAGAACAGGACGTCCCTCCAAAACTGACAAAAGGACAAGAATGGTCTTATCAGAGAGGCTGTCAAGAGACCTACAGCAACATTAAATGAGCTGCAGGAATATCGGGCAGGTACTGCTCACTCCATGCAAGTGACAACAATCTCTCATATTCTTCACATGTCTGGGCTATGGGGTAGGGTGGCTAGACAGAAACCCTTTCTCACAAAAAACATTTCCAAGCCTAAATCACCCCAAACCATGTGGCAAAATGTGTTATGGTCTTTTGAGACTAAGGTAGACATTTATGGCCTAAATCATATGTTTGGTGCTTAAACAAGACGATCACCATACCCACAGTGAAGCATGGTGGTGGCAGCATCATGCTATGGGGCTGCTTCTCTTCAGCTATGACTGGGGCTCTAGTCAAGATATAGGGAATCAAGGGAAGCTCTAAATATGAGCCTGATGACGAAGACTTGCTGAGATGAAGAATATTTCTTACCTTTCAACACGATAACAACCCAAAGCACAAATCTGAGTCAACAAAGAAACAGCTTCAGATGAAGAAGATCAACATTTAGCAAAGGCCCAGTCTGAGCCCAGATCTAAATCCTATCATTAAAACCTGTGGAATGATGTGAAGAGGGCTGTGCACAGGAGATCATATCACAATTTGATAGATCTGGAGCATTTTTGCAAGGGAGATGTAGTGGAATAAAATTGCCAAATCAAGACGTGCTAAGTTGGTAGACTCTTACTCGAAAAGACTGAGTGCTGTATTACAGGCAAAAGGTGCTTTAACAAATTGTGAGGTAAGGGGTGTGCATACTTATACAACCAGGTTATTGTAGTTTTTTTCTTTTTGTTCTGTTTGTTTTTCACTTGAATTTTGTTGGTTGCTATATCACATTAAAGGTGGAAAAAGATCTGACATGATTTATCTTGGTTTCATTTATTTATTTTTTTTTGTCCGGCAATTTTAATAGGAGTGTGTGGACTTTTTTCCACTGTAGAGTTACATAAGTGCCATGACGTAGACAACACACTCTCCATTCTTGCTATCTCTCTCCTTTGCCCTTCCATTTATTCCTGTCTTCCTACTCTCTCTATTCCTTTCTCTTGGGATCTCTATCCTATTGTCAGATTAGATTAGTTTTGAAGGAGTGGCCTTGTCTTAGTTTCCACCCTATGATCTTACAGTGAGATTCTTTTACTTAACGATGATTCTGATGTGTCCACTTATGCAACTAAGTTATAGATATAAGCAAATTAACAAAAAGAACATTAAATGATAGGGATTACTAGGTGGTTAGTAGAAGCTGTGAGCAAAACACACACAGCGAGCATTTCACCGATATGGCGTAACTTTGGTTTATGTAGATTTACGGTTCCAGTTTTCACTTTCAGATTGTAGGTGCAGTAAAAAAAAAAAAAAAACAGCCACCTTTACCCATCTAGGTTAAAGAGTGATAGATTAGCAGTCAGAGGACATGAAAGTTCAGCAAATTCAGTAGACTTACTGGGATTTTAGGCTTCTTCTCCTCCTGCAGTGCCCCGAATATTTTCCTTGCACAGGTGATCCTAGAGTTCCGAGACAGATCAGGAGAGCTAGAGGTGACAGAGAGACAGAAGGGGACTCATCTCAATTGTCACTCAATTGTGCTCTTCTCAACACTTCTCTGTGCTTGGAAAAGTGTAGAACCCATATCTGGAGATTTGTAGAATCTGAGGTATCAGAACTGTGTGTGTATAGGACCATCAGGAGTAGCGTGTTCTAGGAGAGCATGGAGCAGCTTAGCCTCTCAGTCTGCCTGTGCTGCCACTCAGTTTACACACACACCTGACACAGGAAGCCTGATGGTAGGGGGTGGAGCTATTCAGGAAGACAGGTAAATATGAGAACTGCCCAAACCTGCTCTAGGGTTGCCAAGGAACGGTAAAACACATGCGCGCACGCACACACACACACACACACACACACACACACACACACACACACACACACTAAATAAATAAATAAAAAAAAAACATGGAAGAAAGCAAGCACTAAACTGGGTATTAGACTTAAGCTAGTTAAGAACACATACACTTTCTAACAGATCCTCAGCTGGCAATCTCTGAAGCCTTGTACTCGAAAACCTGCAGGTTTTGGCATGTCCTACAATCAGAAACAGAGATGTTAAACGAGGATGACAAGGGGGCTCTACAGAGCACACCAACAGCCATATCTGTTACTTAAAAGCCATGGTTATACAACACCACATTCAGAGCTGGACTGAGTGAGTGAAAGTGGGTGAGTTTGATTACAGGATTTGGGTTTAATGTTTTATATGGGAAAGGGGGCAGGTTAAAAAGAATGAAGTGAAGTCAAGTGACTTGTGGCCATGTATGGTGACCCATACTCGGAATTTGTGCTCTGCATTTAACCCATCCAAGTGCACACACANGGAGCAGTGGGCAGCCATTTTAGCTGCGCCGCCCGGGGAGCAGTTGGGGGTTCGGTGCCTTGCTCAAGGGTCTCACCTCAGTCGTGGTATTGAGGATGGAAGAGAGCGCTGGTCATTCACTCCCCCACCTACAATCCCTGCTGGACCATCTTCTCAACTGATAAGCCAATATCCATTTAGGTGGCTGTGTTACTTTACCACTGGCTTTATTATCCATCCATCCATCCATCCATCCATCCATCCATCCATCCATCCATCAATTTATTCATTCAAACATACATGTTCAGGAAATGTTAGCCTTGGGAATACACCCTGGATAGGGCACCATCCCATCACAGGGCACCACACACACACACACACACACACACACACAAATAAAATTGAGTGAGGAGGATTCACAGACCATGCTGACAGTGCTGACAGATACGTGCAACCCTTCATGAGCCGAATTATTGCCAAAGAGTTCTATTTTTGTTTTGACTTTTGTTCCAAAAGAGTTTTGATTCTTTAGTAGCATGAAATGTAGCAATGGGGATGATTGTGGTACAGTTCATTGCTTATTGTTCTCTCTGTACCTGTTGTTCCTGCTGCATTCAGGTCATCCTGCAGCTCTTTTCAAGTGACTGCAAGCTTCTCTCTTACCTTCCTTATAATTAGTCTGAGAGCACATTGTGAAATCTTGCGTGGCGCACCTGTCTGGGGATGATTAGTTGTGGTTCCATGAACTTTCAATCTGCATCTTATCAACCAATTGTACTAACAAGGATGTTTAAGGTCTTTGCTATGGCTCGGTAACTTTAGGAATCTCCTTCACCTTCACCATGATTGCTACTAATTGCGTGAATTCTTGCCAACCAATGGCAGTGTCTTTTATAATGACACCAGATGCTGCTTGAGAATGTTTTTTTGCAGGATTTATATCTAGAACCTGATTTATTTTTATGTAACCTTTGCATAAACCTTTGCACCTTTTCTCCTCACTGTATAATGAACTGAATTGGGATGTTCTTGTAAAATACTGTACAAGATGACCTATATGGTAGGCATACCTGAAAAAATAGCAGCTGAGTGTATTTCAGTAGAATTCCCAGTGCCATCATTGTGTTGGATTTTCCCAAGGATAGAGTGAAACAGTAAGTATTTCTATTTCATAAATACTTTTCAAGTGCTACCACCAGACCTGTAGTGTCCGTATATACATTTCGAAGCTGCTCCTGTGGCCTCTACCTTTACTTTGGTATGTGTCATTCAATTTACATAACTTGTATATGAGTAGTGTATCACCCATGTTGCGCAGTCTTTTCGCAAGAATTGTGAAAGCCGTTTAACCTGAGCCCCTATTCATGAAAAAATCTGATCAACTGTATTATCTTAACAGATTAAACTTGTTTGAGTTTCGAGTGTTTCACATGTTGCATGACTGTTGATAAACTAGGTCAACAAAGTGTTGCTATTGCATTTTACTGCTTGGATGACTACTGTAGGAATAAATATACATTATGTCAGCATTTCTCTCTCTCTCTCTCTCTCTCTCTCTCTCTCTCTCTCTCTGTGTCACTGAGTTTCCTTAGGTTCAAGAAAATGGCTATGAGAGCACCTTTGCATATGAGTACCTGTGTGTTTAGACATAAACATGCTGGGACAGCAGGTCATCGGGCCGTGGAACAGGGTGTGTGTGAGAAGTAGTAGCAGGAAAAAAATTAACACAAATTCTAAAAACAATTCAGTGAGTCAGCGTGTTTGTGTTGTATAACTGCATTGCATTCTGGAAAAGTCCCCACTACTTCCACTTTGAATTTCTCATTAAAATGACATTGAACTTCACTGACCTTTATGATTTATGTTTCAGATTGCTGTCATTTTTTTTCTCCTATTAAACGTCATGGTAACTGAGTTAGTAATGTCCTGTTGTGTAATGAAAATACAGCACCAACCAACAAATTAGCACCAGAATCACTAAGAATCACAAATGCACAAAGCGAGCTCCATGAAGACATGGTGTGTGAAGGTTGGAGTGGAAGAACTCGAGTGTCCTGCACAGAGCCCNCCACAGCCAGTGGAAAGACTTCCCAGAAGAGTGGAGCTTATTATAACAGTAAAGGGAGGACTGGCTCCATATTAATGCTCATTATTTTGGAATGGGATGTTCAACAAGTACATCTGATTGTGATGGTCTGGTGTCCACATACTTTTGGCCATATTATAGTGTATCGCTCATTATGACGTTCTTTACCCTAATTTCTCTCTCACTTTCGCCATTCATCATTATGTTTATGGCTGATCCACAGTAATCATCTTCCTCTGTTTTTCCACATTTCTGTTTCCACCATTTATTTCTTTCCATCCATCCTTCTGCCTCACATATTGGCTTCTGTTCCCTTGTCTTTCTCACACTCAGTCAGAATGAACAAGCCTGCTTCCCTTACCATCACGTTTCCAATCAACATCTCATTCATACTGCAGTGACCTCTATTCTTGCACCCACTTCAGGAGTTACTTCAGACCCTATATCAAAGCTAAAGGTATGTCACACACTGCCAGAAATTGAAACACTACCAATATAGTATAGCATCTCTCTTCGAAATAAAAGAGCATTGGCAATACATACTGTTTCTGATTAAAAAGGAATTACGTTGATCTCACCTAACGGCTGTATGCTATTCTTTCTCTGACTGGGAGTATGAGGAGAGGTTCTGGTACAAAGCTTTCTGTCTTTTAAAAACCACTCTTTGATGATGAGGTCAGAGGGATCAGGTGACCAGATTACTGAGTAATCATCTGCAACCTGCCCAGCGTGTGGCATGGAAGTGGTTTTTTGGGGGGGTATTTTTGCGTCTTTTGGCCATAGTGTGGAAGAAACTATAACTTCTGATGGATTTACAGACTCTCAGTATCTTTATACTGCTTCTGCCTGAAAGTAAAAAAATTCTTAAGCAGTTTCTTACATCCACTCTTGCTCTCTCTGCCTCTCTGGGGTGGATGTGAAAGGTTAAGCAGTCCTCAGTTCCAAACAGCATCCATATTTCATAGCTACAGCGCTAATGTCACAGAGGGTATGAATATGCAGGAGGAAGACCACAGGAGGAACCAGTAGCTCGACAAGGGTGATTTGGTCAGAGACCTCAGTGGTCGGAACGGTGTTTATTAAGACACACACACACACAGTGTGTTGTCGTTATTATTATTATTATTATTATTATTATTATTATAAGAATTATTTAGGCAATCCTGAAGAACATCCTTTTCTTATCCGGTGAGCTAGCGATCTTGGATGAAACATTTAAATATAATTAACACAATTAACTCCAGCTGTAGGCCCTCAGCAACCTTTAAAGGTCTTGCACTCTTTTGTCGAAGGATGATATGGGTGTTACGTAGTCTATACGTCGATAACTTACGTCTCAAATCACAAAGGTATCCTTTCTTCTCATACACACTTTTTGAAAACCTCCACACAACCAGAACAATTCTCTGAAACAGGGAGTGTCATGGAGACAGTGGGATTCCATGATAACAAGTCGAAGCACGATGACCAATTCCTTTTTTTACATATATAAAAATTCATGGTGTCACACCCCACTGCGCATGTACACACGCATACTTGCTCAGACATGCAAAAAAATTCTGCAGTCTAAAATGTACCTCACTTTTAGATAAAGCAGTTAGACACTCCACTCTGCCATGGAGATGTAAAATTATATCAACACATCAACATGCATTTTAATACATAATACAAAATAACCTGAATATAGAACTCCAAAAAAAACCCCAAAAAACTGCAACCAAACAAGCATATTTGTTCAAAACAGTTGTTCAGATCAGGACAAACAATGTTTCTGTGAATTTTATATGAAGTCTGACCTTGTTTCCTGGAACAAAGGAAAAGGAAACTATTTTAGACATTTGACCTTGCTGTGACCTTTACCCTGTTTGAAACAATTCTAAAAACAAATCAGTTCATCTGCAATTAAATAAACCCTCCAACATTAAGCCATGCATCCTTGGGATATCTAATTAAATGGATCTCAGATGGACAGATAGATGCAGAGACACACGGACAGCCCGAAAACATAATGGCAGAGGCATGGTGATTTGAAAAGAAAAGAGAATATGACAAATAAAGGACATTATTGACTGTGGGTTACATTGTGTTGCTGCCTCATAGCTCCAGGGTCCCAGGTTTGATCCTGCGCTTGGGTGACCATCTGTGCACTTTCACAAGTTCTTTATGTGTCTGCATGGGTTTCCCATGGTTTCTCTGGTTTCTTACTTTTCCAAAAACTAGGTCAAGGAGGAATTTCTACTCTAAACCACCCCTAGGTGTGAATTTGTGCATGCAAGTCTAATGCATGTTACTGCTCTAAAATCCACCAGTGTCAGTTCACACAATGTCACATCAGTGCCAGTTTTGGCCATGCACTTATCTTTCCTAGAATGCATCACAGCCTCACACCATGGCTGAAGTGGACTCCATTTAGCCAGAGTCACTTCCATGTTCAAGGTCACCGGACATCTGTTTACACACACGTGCAATCAATTACACATACCTTTAAATAACCCAGAATAACACATGATGCAAAGTTTGCTCCAAATGATATTCTGATATTCTTGACCTTTTGAATGTTTTTACTGTCTCTGTTTTTGCCTAATGCTTAGAATAAATAAATAAATAAATAAATAAATAAATAAATAAATAAATATACACTCCTGAACAAAATCTTAAGACCAGGGAAAATATTACAAGTATTCACACTTCGCACTGGTGGATTGTAA
>CM074963.1:2575147-2586967 GCA_037577455.1 Pangasius macronema
GGAGCTACTCACTACTGAGTCCTTTTTTGACACTTTTAGCTCTGTTGTGGGTATTTTTGGGCTATGGTCTTAAACTTCAACAAATCCATCACATCTGCCCTTACTACAGCCCTGCTGCTTTAATAAAAATACTCTAATTTGTTCATCAGAGAAAGTGTAAACTTGTGTCAAGTGTGTGTGTGTCTGTGTGTGTGTGCATTCCTAAATGAGTAGTGGTATTTGAATCAGGCAGAGGTCTAGCGTTATTTAAGGCACCCTGCTTTTATCTGTCAGAGTCACGTGTGGGCTGTTCTAGTGGAATGACATACACACACACTGCTTGAAGCAAAGTGGAGTCAGTTAATTAGTCTTGACAGGGATGAATACACCCACACACACACACACACACACACACACACACACACACACACACACACACACACACACACTTCGACTACACTGTTCTCTCTGTCAATACGTGAAGTCTAACACTCTCTGTGTGAACCTATTCCATCAAGCCCACTGAAACTCATTCCCTGTGTCACTCCTGTATGTTTCTACTGGAACACAAATGGAAACACTCATTACGTTACTCAGACCTGCAAAACTGAGGAACTTTTTTTTAAATTCTGAACTATGGAATTGCATTTGTCCATTTTAACGGCATCTTTTAGGAATGTTCCTATATTTATTAACATGACTAGAATAGTACATTTTGTTGTTGTCATTTGATCAGTTAATCCTTGCACGATTAAGACGTAAAGCATCCATCTGACTGACTGCACCGTGTCTTCAGTATCTAGACCGCGTTAATGTTACAGACAGAAGAACACTGTTTTCTGTCTGAGAGTGACAGAGGCCAAAGTCTCTGACGCAGAACGGAAAGAAATAAAAAGGAATCAATTCTCATTTAAACTGAAGACTTCATTTGGGACTAATGGTGATATATTTGCCAGCTCATTAGAAGATACAGTGGGTCAGGAGAATGAAAAATATATAACAGTATCAAGAGATGGCTGGTCTCTATTTATTATGAGAAAGTTAAATACTGTTTGCATCAGAAGGTATAAAAGAAAATGACTGAATTTCTTTTAAAACTTTCAGTAGCTGATTATTTGATTTAGAAATGTTTAAACATAAGGTGGTGAATTCTTTAGATATAAATGAGCTATATATGTATATAGTATGACTCTACGTATTGTACTACGTAGTGTAAAGCAGCACATAATCAATATGTGCCTATTCCTCCTGCAAAACAGTGCCTCCGAGACTGTTATAACTATACATCTATCACTGTGATGTATTTAGCCATTAGGATATGACAGGCGGAATACAAAAAAAGACAAATCATTTAAACAGACAAAGATAGAGGCTGGGAAAGGAAGATGCCAAGGATGGATGGATGGAGAGAACTCCAGTGGTGTGTGTGTGTGTGTGTGTGCGTGTGTGTGCGTGCAAGTGTTATTTGGTGTGCGACATGTTTGTGATGTGTCTGTGTGTGTGTCTGGGCTTCTGCATCAGTGGAGTGTTTCAGTGTCAGTAGGCGACAGAGCAAATAAAGATGAATGAAGTTAATACATTCCTGCTAGAACAACTGTAGAACTCACACAGACAGACAGTGACTCAGACTCAGACAGTGACTCACAGTACCCCCATATGCACAAATCTCAACAGGAAGGAACACAGATTTATAAATGTGCACATGGTAAAAACACCTACAAATGAACTTTGTGCACACACAGTGATAATTAATGCTGTATATTAATAATTCACAAATAAACACAACAGTTAAAATATCGTAAGTGGAAGACATAAAGATGGGTGACTAGTTAAAGGAAAAACGTGTGCCTCATACAATGTTATTCTGACCAATCACCTTTATCCTATGCTGAAAAATTTCTATCCAGGATTGCAGTGCTCCCACATAAGTGCTCCCTGAATTGTTTGATGTGTATGAAAATTATGCAAATCATAATCAGATCTCAACCCAGTTACACACCTGTGAGGGAATTTGGATCGACATGCTCTCCACCACCATTATCAAAACAGAGACAAGATCATTTGGAAGAATGGTGTTCATCCTTTTTCTGGCAGCTCACAGTGGCCCATATTTATATTTATTCATATTTATTGTTTTCTCTCTGTTTCTGGGAGAAGTTGAGCAGATGCTAAGGACTCAAGCACAACACAACTTCAACACTATCAGGCCTTGAACTTACTGAATGTACCACTACCCTTCTATACAATACCCATGTATATATATATATACAAGCATTTTCTCTGTAAGATTAACATGACACACAGTGCTGCATGTCAACGATTCAAAACACCAGCTCACAACATGGGCAGACCTTTGCATATTCAAATGTTAGTCATCTTATTCAAAAACCTTGTGCATGTTGCTCTTTTCTTCAAGCCACCTAGTTCACTAAAGTTCTGTCTATAATTTATATGTAAAAGTGTCATTATGCCAATGATGGGTTTAGAAAAGACAAAATGAAGCCCTTAATGCATGGATGTTTAGATAATCTAAGCTTATATAAGCTCATATGCCATACAATAATGCTATAAATCCTACAGGTAAGCATTCTCAGTAACCTGTAATATACAAATAGACATTCAGCACTAATTAAGTGACAATGCTGGGGCCTAGTCTAGGTCTCCTAAATGCTGCTGCTCTGGAAGGAAGAATGGGTGGTGATGGCGGTTGTGTAATGATTAAGGATGAGGTGTTTGGATACAAATGCAAATACAATAAAACCAAATCGTTAGAGTTGAAGTCAAACAGACATGGGCTAAAAACATTGGCAAACAGGTATAGGTAGATTAGGTAAAGAGACATAAGCAGAGGTCAGTAACAGTAGACAATATTAATATATGGCTCAATGATGCACAAAAAGAAACATTGGCAAAACTTTGCAATGTCCGATAACTGGGAGTGAAGTAATGGCCGGACTGGCCCAGAGTGGGGTTTTGTGCTCCAGGTGTAATTTGACAAGAATCTAGACATTGAGTTAAAATATAGAGAGGCCACAGTGGCCAAGTGATCGTGTTCTTTTGTGGGGAGACTGCGTCATTACCAAAACAGGAATTGTCTGCAATAATGAAGTGACCAATAGCCGGATAGCTCCGGATTGCAACGATCAACAGTTACCAAGCTATAGCTGTTAAAAAAGAGATCTTAAGTAGCTTTAGAATGACACTCGCCAGGTAAGAGCCCAGAGGCATTGTCAGGCATTGTCCTGGAATGCAGGAGCTCTACCGCTGTGGCCAGCCTCGGTGAACTCTCCTGTGCTTGCCTTCTTGTCTTAACCTCATTGTATGCAAATGCTTGTGGGCCAAGACTCAGCAATCGCTACCACTACTAGTGCTAGATTGAAGCTGTTATAATGTATATACTCACATAGAGACAAAACAATATGAGTATACAATTTTTCTGTAGTGTGTACACTGCCATAAAATATCTATATGTTACATAGGACATTGCAAAGGCACAGCAGGTTGTGTTACTACCTCACAGCTCCAGGGTCACTGTTTTGCTCTTGAGCTTCCTCTGGAGTCTCTTGTTTTCTTCACACTCTCCAAACACATACAGGAAGGCAGACTGGCTACGCTAAATTGCCCCAAGCTGTGACTGAGTGTGTGTTTGCATGGAGCCCTGCGATGGATTTGTGTCCCATCCAGGGTGTTCCTGGGATGGTCTCCGGATTCTCCGCGACCCTGACCAGGATAAAGAGTTTACTGAAGATGAATGAATGAAGAAATGAATAATGTTGCATATCAGTATTTATCCAAAAGTGAATGATTAAGGGATTTCTGCCATTTTAGAGATAAAAGCAACCATGTTTATTCCTTTTAGCCAGAGAGTTTTCCACTCAGACTATTATTCACTTGCCTCTTTTTCTCATTATAATTACAAATGGAACAGTTGACGTGTACCAGATATGTGAGCATTAATGCTGTGCGAGGCAGTAAACAGAAAGGATAGTGACTTTGCTTAAATTAGATTCAATTTTCATAGGCTGCAAGATCAAAATACTTTGGCTTAGAGAGAGAGAGAGAGAGAGAGAGAGAGAGATTGAGAGAGAGAGAGGGTCTTCCCAGGCAGAAAATAAATGAAAGAGGCTTTGCTATGGTGTGTAGGTGGCTGAAAGGAGTGAGGAATTGAGAAGGGGGATTAGAGGACTTGTGGAAAATGAGACTGTTCCATTAGAGAGAAAAACGTCATGAGTGACGTCTGTCCCTTCACCCTTCCCTTCCCTGACTGTTTCTTCATAATAACACTCATGGGAGGAGGCAGTTATGAATCAGTGAGCAGACAGAGATCTAACCGGACATTACACTGTCTACAATCCACAGTTGAAAACATTCATACATTTATGCACTGGATGTTCATATTTATTGAATAGCTGATAATCTAATCCAAGGAACTGAAACAGCATGCTGTTAGTCAGATCTAATGTGTTTTAGGCTAAATTATTAAGCTCGAAGCATTTGATCATTAGAGCCTTTGTCTTGCTTAGTGTTTGTGGGGAGCTGCAATGGCCAAAGGTGAAATAAAAATCAGCAGCAGAAACTTTGAGCAGGGACAACAGGGTGTCTGTGCTAACTTATCAATACCCTGAATCTGATGAAACGTCAGTCTGGGAGAAAGAAAACATCACTGATGGGTCACTGTTGAGATAGTGCCATCATGCTTACTCTTATTTGTACTTTTCTCACTTTTCTTTTGTAACACACACATGCACACACACACACACACACACACACACACACACACACACACACACACACACACACACACCTACAGCTGGACCTGCTCAGGTATGTCTTTTCAAATCACACTCTACCAGCTGCCAGCTGATGCGGATGAGACAGTGTCCCACAGTGAGTCAGCTGCTCCAAATCAAACTGTGAGACCAAGATAGAAATCTACAATAGAATTCTTTCTTCACAATATCTTGAGACACAGACGTTCATCCATAAATCAAACTAAGACAGGTAACATCTACAGACAGAAAAAAAACTTTGTTGGGGAACTTTGTTGATATAGTTTGGGTTAACTTTTCGACTTAGAGACAGGCAGCTCTGCAAATCAATGCATGGTTATTCTGACTAATCATCTTTATGCTATGAGGAAACATTTCTATCCTAGTTTATTATACTGTACATAGGCTGCTACTCTTATGTTTACACTATTTCAGCTACTTGTATTGTACTCTTGTACTCTTTGCACTATCCTCCCTAGATTCACTTTCAATAGAACTGTGTACTGGTCAGTGCTGCACTGGGACTTACTATGCCCATTGTCTGTCCCAGTAGTCATTGTATTGTCTTGTGCGTCTGCACATGTTTGTACTTGTGCACTTTATGTATAAATTTATGTAGTCCCTTGTAGTTCTGTGTTATTCTGTGCTTGTCTTATGTAGCACCTTGGTCCTGGAGAAACGTTGTTTCTTTTCACTGTGTACTAACTGGCTGTATATGGTTGAAATGACAATAAACTCCACTTGACTTGACTTGATGGGAGTGCTCTTTTCCAGGATGACCACACCCGCATCCGCAGGGCACTGGGACTCACTAAATGGCTTGATGTTGCATATCATCACCAGATCTCAACCCAATTATGCAAATTATGTTTTAGAAAGAGCTCTCCACCAACATCATCAAAACTCCAATTGAGGTGATATGTCTTTAGGAAGAATGGTGTTTATCCCCTCCAGTACAGTTCCACATGGCTCACTGAAGCTGTTCTTACTAAGACACTTTATTCCCTTTGTCACCTCTCAGTATGTTAGTTATGGCAGCTAACACCTAATGTATAGTAACCGAGAGCTAACACCTATTGTTGTACCTGCTGTAGCTGTTAACACCTGCCACAACTACAACTCCTACTACTGCAACGATACCAGAAAGTGCATAACAAATATGTGCACAGTGCCTTTGTTTACACTCATTAAGCTAAACACTTCCTTCCTTACGTAATAAACCCTCATTCTTGAGGTATGCTAATCAATTTATCCTCGCAATTGGGCACAAAGGGCTGTGTTTATTAAAGAACCACAGTACAGTGGCATAAGTCCAACAATAAGTGTGGCAAGGTCAGACAATCTCTTTCCTTTACAATTCTGGTTTCTTGTGTAAACATTGAAGTGCATTGAAGTGTAGAGTCATTAAAGTTGCCATATTATTGCAGACATCACTTTCTGACATCTTTAATCTTCAGACAGGAATGGTGAAGAGGTACAAACATCATTGGTAATTCCTCCTCTCTACACTATATGGCCAAAAGTATGTTGACACTTGACCATCACACCACTATGTGGTTCTTCCGAAAACTGGTGCCACACAGCAAACAATTGTATAAAATGTCTTTCAATGCTGTAGCTTTACAATTTCTCTTTACAGGAACTAAGAGGCCCAAACCTGTTCCAGCATGATGATGCCCCTGTGCACAAAGCGAGCTCCATGAAGACATGGTGTGNCGACTGAACCCCAGACCTCCTCACCAACATCAGTGTCTGATCTCACTAATGCTCTTGTAGCTGAATGATCACAAATCTTTTATTTAGTCTGCTTGTAATCTGTCTATTATATTATTATTTGCTCTTAATAGTTTTGTATTTTATTGTAGCCATGCTGCAAGTCAAATTTCCCATATGGGACAATAAATTTGATTCCGTTTCTGATTCTTCTTCAGTGTACAATCCATTAAAGACACTACAGTATGTACTTACAGTACCTACTACAGAATGTATAGATAAAACAATATGCAGTTTTACACTTTAAACTGTCACTTTAATCCATCAGCCAAGCTTTGGGAAGCTATCATATCTTACCACGACCAAATGACACCCCTACCTCGGTTAGATTTAGTTGGAACATAACCACAAGTAGAATACTGTGTTGATAAACAAGCAACGAGATCCATCACAACCAACCAGAACTCGTTTCCACCCTAAATATCATTGTAACCAGATCTCACTGTGACATTATCTCACCAGAGTGGAGCTCTTTGCCATGGATTGTGATTGCAGGTCTTTATTTCCTTCACGGGCATTAGCTCTGGGCTAATCACACATCTCTGGGTGGGCGGTGACCCCATTCACTCGGGTAAAACTTCATTAATTGGACTGAGAGCAGTTACACAGTAATTGTATATTCATGTGTGGTCCTTAATCACTGTGTATTCTGTGTATTCTGAAGCCAGAAGCAAAAACAATGGCAGAGTGAGAGATCCCCAATCTATACATCCAGACTGGTCATCTTCCGTATGTCACTGATCAAAACCATCATTGACAAAACACTAAAGGAACTTCAATTACAGGCAATATAGGAACACTGAGCTGTCACTTCGCTGTGTCTTTGTCTCTCTCTCTCTCTCTCTGTCTCTCTGAAACTTACATTAATGTCAGTCAGTTAAAATAGAGACAGGAAAGCCAAAAAACAGAGAGAGAGAGAGAGAGAGAGAGAGAGAGAGAGCATATCCAGTGGTTTATTGTCATGTGGATCAAGTTCTATTTAAAATCCAATTTCAATTTGGATAGATGGAGAACGAGAGATAACACTCTTTTTATATACAGCCGTTCAACTGAACGGAGTACGGGCCGATTTGTTTATTGCCTTGCCGTTCTATTTGAATTTTAATTTCAGATTGCAGGCGGAATGAGACAGCCGAGTTTCTGCCCCGCTGGGTGTTGAGAGACTCTGTGGCAGCTGTTTAATGTGCTCAGTGAAAATGCATCAGTCTTTAAAGACGGACCTAGTGTATTTCACCCACAGCCAGAGATTCAAACAACCTTCTCCTGGGGCTGAGACACCAACAGCGCAAAACATTATCTTCTCTATCTACATAGATAGATGTATTCTGCTTGATTACATAAGCCACTGTTACATCAAGGTCTTACAACCTTTTTGGTTTTGGTTTTTTAATGTAGTTGTATGTTTGGTGTTATAAATTCATTTTTGTAAGACATGCACTTTGCAATCTAGACATATTATTACATCCGCAGATTATATTTGTTTACATTATAGGGTTATCAGTGAAAGATCCTCTTCTAGATGATAATACTAATAATACTGAGTGCTTTAGCTTATGTTCTCAGTCTCATGTCTCAAATTTATTTGACATATTATCTATTCTTAAGTGAAAAAATAGATAATGTGGCAAATTAAAAGTGGAAATATCCAGTCAAACAAATGTACACAAGTGAAAGTTAAAAAAAAAAAGTTGTTACTTTTAAATGTACGAAACATACTTTAAAAGTATAAAAAAAAAGAAAAAAGTAAATGTATTTAACTGATAAAATGTAGTTACCATCATGTTTTCATGTGAAGGATGACTTTTATTACTAAAATGTTAGAAGCTGTTTTTTGTTTTAAAGCAACACTGAAAAAGCCTGAAGACATGATCGAATCTCTGTACGTTTCTCAATATTTTCCATAACTAGAAGCTACAGTAAAACCAGGCTAGCTTAGTTAAATATAGCTAGCGAATGTTAGAAAATTTACAAAATGTCCTTAACATGGTTTTTCAATTAGATGGAGTTCGTGCCTTCTAGGGGGACAAAGGAGACGCCTCATTTTATGCAAGTCTTTGAGACATTTTGCTAAGGTTGGACCAGGGCTGCTCTGTCTCAAGTTCAACACTGAGGATTATCCATATTCAGATATACAAATAGCTATAGCTTTAATTACGCTGTGTAGGAGAAGGTCACTGTAGGTAACAATGGCATGATTCTTGAGCTTTCTTTTCTACACTGAAGAACTGAATGCTAAACAGAGCTCATTTAGTTGTGTGTATGTGTAGCATACAGTCATTGGATATATAAGAAAAGAAGAGTGTAATAACTACTTTGAAGGTCAAAATAAAAATGTAATGAGTAAAATGTATCTTTTAAACAAGTATTCAATTTCAACAATCCTCAAGTAAAGTATAAATATCCCAAAATAAAGCTTAAGTATAGTAACAAGTGCAGTTTAGGGATTATATATATCTCTATATTATTGTTTTAATAATGTTTTATTAATTTAAAGGATTTATTATGACTTGATGTGTTGTAGGTTGGTAACATATCACAAGCTCTGATGTTGTATCTTAAAAGATTTAACAATATTTGTCGCTGTGTGTGTGTATTCGTGTGTGTGTGTGTGTGTCTTCTAGAGTGCACTAAACTCATAAATTCATATTGATTAACTGTACAGATCATTAGGGGCTCATTGCTTCAGCACAGCTTCGCTCATTATAACTCACTTATAAATCACTTCCTCCTTCTCTCTCACACACACACATGCATACATATTCATAATGGATGCCCAGAAGTGAAATGTAAATGGGATTTTTAGGTTCTTCTTTGGGCAAACAGAGACCTGCACATAGTGGATGAGTCAGAAGCCGTAAAATACACATAAGATTGGTGGCACATATCTATCCAGAATGAGCAGACAAGAATCTGAGGCAGAGGAAGTAAATTTACTTTTATACACATACCTGCAGCTGAATAGATGCTAATCAGGGTACTGCTGAGAAGACTGCTGTGCCGTACAGTCCAGTAGAAAAAAAATTATATGATGTCTCCAAAAACATGCTATCATCCTAAATAGTAAGCCACAACACAAGTAACAGAGAGTGCCATATTATTTAGTAATCATTGATATGGTTAAGTTTTCCGTTAGGAGACATTTATTTAATATTTATGGAAGGAGTGTTGAATGTAGGTACTTAAGTTAGTTCTTGTTTTCACTCACATTATAGGAGCTAAATACAGTCATTCCCTCACCAGCCTCTCTTTTTTCTCTCATGCAAAAACCCCCACAGATGGTCATGTTACTGAGAAATCCAAAAGCATAAAAACGATTTTGTCTGAAGACTCAAGTCTTGTGAGTAAACTCCTTTTTCTGAAGACTCAAAATAAAAAGTGCAATGTATTGTTCATTAAAAAAGTTTGCAAACTGCTGTGGTATTATATGTCTGACATACAAACTCAACATACTCCTTTTCAAAATGTGTTTATTTCTTTACCTGCTAAACTTTGTATTACTACTATATTAGCAGTTGCAGTTAAAGGAGTCCTGGACGTTGGAGTTGCTGCAGCACCCCTACATCCTGTGTCCCTGCACTGAGATCACTATCCCCACAGTAGTAAAGCATGGTGGTGGTAGCATCATGTCTTTGGGCATGGTTTTCATCAGCATGGATTGGGAAACTTGTCATAGTTGAGGAAAAGATGGATGGAGATAAATACAGGGCAAGCCTAGAAGTAAACCTGTTCCAGTCTTCAAGAGACAACCCTTACATACTGTAAAAGCTAGACTAGGATTCTTCAAAACCAAGAACCTGAATGTATTGCAATGGGCCTGTCAAAGCCCAGACCTCAGTTTGATTAAGATTTGAAATAGCTATTCACCAAAGGTATCCATCCAATTTGGCAGAGCTTGAGCAAATTTTCCAAGAAGAAGATCTGAATGAGACCTAGCCCAGAAGATTTGTAGCTGTAAATGCAGCCAAAGGTGGTTCTAAAAAGAATTGACCCAGAGGGGTGAATATTTATGCAACCAACAAACGTTTGAAATGTCTTTATTTAATTAGCCTTTGTGTAACAAGAAAAAAAAATATAACATCTTAAAATGTTAGACATATTGTGTAAATCTAATTATGTCAATTTCAATATCAGGTCGTGACACTACAAAATGTGGAAAAAGTTCAAGGGGGTGAATACTTATGCAACCCACTGTGTACTACACATATTTGTTGTGCTCCAGAAGAAGTAAGTTTGTGCTGAAGTGATCAGAGGCAGATAGGAGTTCGGGGAGAATGCTCACAGCACAGCTTGTTTGAAAGAGATTACAAACTAACGATCGTTATCATAATCAAATATCTAAAACAAGATGAGTTCTGGGAAAAATCTTGGCACCATCATTCTGCATTACATCCCTCCCAACACAGACAGAGGATGAGAAACTGGAGGAGAAGGGAGAACTTTTCCTCCAGCATTAACATTCTCAGGTTTTGGGTGAGACAAAGCCCTGTGACTAATTGATCAGCTCTGTAAGACCAATGCACAGAGCAGAACACCCATGATGAGTAGCGACAGAAGGGGGTGTGTAGGAGGACAAAGGGCATGACATCTAATGCATCAACAACCATGTCATATGTCAGCTATATTAGTGTGCTCATCACACTGAAACACCTGGGACCAATTCACACCCAGTTGTTTATCTGCATAGCCCCAGAGTATCACATGACATTGTTGTGTAGCCTGAAAATAATATATGTGCTATGGGTCGTGTGTATCTAAATAAAATTATGATAATCAGGTTAGAAGAATTACATCAATTCCACATTTACAAACATGTGAAACATAGTCACCGTGCTTACATCCCTCATCCAATCTCACACCATCAGTGGGCATGATGCAGATTCCATATGAATGTGAATGTAATATGAATTCCAATTTCCAATTCACTCATGCATGAATCTTGAACCATTCCTCTTCTCACCCTGGAACATTTGTTGTGTGCCAGCACCAGAATGATGCTGAACCCATGAAACATTCATCAGAGGCTTAAGGGTGGCATCATTTCATTTTAAATTTTAAAAATACTGCAAATTAAATTTTGTTCTGAGGAGGAACAACTGACAAGTACAGTGAACTAAATCACAGCTTCAGTGGTAACACTAATGTCAATAAAATGTCCTTTGGCCACCTAAACACAGAAATAAATAGCTGTCTATAAGTATTTGTCTATTTATATATCTATATAAACATACAGTCAGGTCCGGAAGTATTTGGACAATGACAGAGTTTTTGTGATTTTGCCTTTATACACCACCACAATGGA
>CM074963.1:2598432-2613255 GCA_037577455.1 Pangasius macronema
GCCTGTGTGGAAAGAAATGGACGAATTCTTCTGATGTTATAGAGGAGAAATCGACATGAGCGTGTTAGATTAGCAATACTTTGGATAGAAGGATCACAAGATGCCTAGTCAATAACAGCAGCAAGACATGGTTGTGTAGGGTACTGTAATGCTTTATTAGAAATTCTACTAATGTGGTAGATTCTCACTGATATTGAGCTATCTTGCTGAGTTACACCCCTGCTATGTAAATAAAACAATTATGCAGTAAACAGCCTAACACTGAAAGAGTTTCTTCTCCTTTAATACGGCACACTTTGGTGATGTATACCTGACATAAATGCAGTGTGTGCCTCTGGATGTTACTCCAGTGCCACAGATTTGGTGTGTGTCATCCTAGGAGTCAAAGGCAACTGGCCATGGTGAACTTCTGGGATTCCTGTTTCCAAGGCGACTGGCAGCACGCTGCTGACTAAGGCAAGTACAATTCAAACATCACTTAGTGGGAGACACACAGCTTTCATCATTCCCTTCACTTTTCCCTCCGGGCTTTTAGATCTTCATTTCATTTAAGTTTAATTTAACTTCGTATTCTGGCTCTTCTTCAGCTCCACTCCTTTCTAACATCCATTTCCTCCCCCCATTCTATTCTGTCTTCCCATCCCTCTCACTCTCTGTCCTGTTAAGGAGAGAATCCATTAGTGCCATCAACTGAGAGAGCTTGAGAAGTGGTATTACCCTGAGCCCTATTACATGTTTCTCAATAGCTGACACAGAGAGAGAGAGCTGTTGCTCTTTTCAGTCTTTACCAGAGACACTCAGGGTGCACAATGTTCCATTCCTTGAGGTGAGATCATTCAGTAAGCATTCTTGATGAAAGCATGCTGAGGTGCAGAACATCTGGTTCCATCTGGCTATACAACAGAATCAACCATTTCTGACCACCAGCATGTAGTAAAATCAACAAATATGTTTATGTTATGCTGACAGATTTGGACTTATCCTGACTGTCCTGGGTGCAGCAAACAGAAGGCAATGTGTGGGAAAGGGAGTGAAATGTGCGTGACTGTGACTAATGGGAATGAGTCACTCTGCAGAACGACTGCTAAGTGAACATGTCTAATTCACCAAGCATGAAGCACCAGCATGACAAACAGATGTCACTCTCAGGTGGAGGGACATGCTTTACTACCATCTCATTTCTTCTGTTCTCTGATGTACATGGTGGCCTGTGTGTCACTTCTGGGAATGAAGGCCACTTGCTGATGAAAATAAATGCATTTGTATTAATTGGATATATTTCCACTGCTGCTGCAGCAGATTTAACCACCATACCAATCTGTTGCCTCTGGTAAAAATTAACACAGAATCAAACCTTTGAGTTGTTCTCAGTTGTTCAGATGTCAGGCAGTGACATAAGGCAGGAGATGATTGCAGGTTAAAAAGAAATAAGCCACATTTACTAACTAATGGGTGCATGACTGGGGTACTCTTTAAGAGCCAGCTTAATGGCTAGGAGTTTTGTGTTACTAACATTGTAGTTTATCTCACCAGGGAAAACCTATGTGAGAAATAAACTATTTGGTACATCATGGGAGAGGGGATTCCCTATCTTTGGGACCAAACAGCCACTGCCCCTACCTCAGATGCAGCTACCTCAACAATAATGGAAATTTTGGGATCTGTGTGCTCTTGGTGTGGGTGCTATGGTGGAAGACGTCCTGAGGGCGTAAAAAGCCTTGTCAACCTATTCATTCCTTGTTAAGTTGTGGGAATTTCCCTTGAGGAGAGAGGTCAGAGGGATGGCAAATGCTATATAGAAATTTGTTAACCCCAGAAATCACTGCAAGTCCATAATACTGGCAGAATTGGGCCACTTCTGAATTGCTTCCACTTTACCACACATGCTAAGCTTCTCAGCACTGATTCAGTGCCCCAAAAATGAGATTGATGGAATCTCATTTTGAATTGATAGAGACTGGTGGAATTCACACAATGAGATTTTCAAAGGTTAGCACATTCTTGATGTGTGTAATGCCATTTTGGGGAAGAAAATGTTATCTATGACCTTTTTATGCATAGGCGCTTTGTCATGCTGGAACAGCATTGGGCTTGACCTCTTAGTTTCAATGAACAAAAATCCTAATGTGATAGTATAGACATTAAGACTTCTTATAGACAGTAAATAGATTCTTGACAATTATGTACTTCAAACTTTGTGGCAATAGTTTCAGGAAAGGCCACGTATGGGTGTAATGATCAGGTTCCACATACCTTTGGTCATAGTGTGTCCAGACAATATAAAGACAAGGGGGTCATTGGCCAAGCATTTGCAGTCTCTACAGGTTCAGAGAAAGCCACCCTATTAGAGTCGCTGTCTCTATTCTTGAGATAGATGAAGACCTACAACTAGCATTGGTTCAGGAAAACTCTGGGGTGGGAGAGGTCTGATAAAGAGATAATAACAAATCCCTATCAGATCTTCTTGTGGGTGGTCAAAATAGTATTAAAACATTTAGCTAAAATTCTTTATCATCTCCCTGCCTATGTACCAAACAGCATTTTCCCACTGAAGAGCCTCAGCTATCAAAAGTGAAATAAAAAAGTGATGCATACATAGCTCAGACAAATGGGGGAAAAGGCAGATGCTAAGACATTATTCAGTAGCTATTTAGTATATAGAATAGATCGTTCCTGTTGAGGAGGGAACGCTGTCTTGTTAAACTGACTATGGAAGGTGAAAGGAAGGTAAGCCATGAGCTTCAAGAGTGGACAACTGCGAATGTTCCTGGACCAATAGTCTTCCCTGAACTGCCATGGCTTTGGTTAGTGAATATGAATCTTCATGATACAGCCAAGTCTTATGTCATACTGTGACATCAGAAGACAGATGACTGCAAGTTCCTAAAGAATGAAGCTGTGTTTATTAACAAAGAACACAAGAACAATGGTACAAAAGCGGTGTCTGTAAATCAGGCAAAACCAGTACATCTAGCAGAGAAAATATGAAATGAAAGATGGGGGAAGCACAAATAAGACTTGGCAATGAACTAGTAACACTAAGCAGTATATATACACACTGTGTGGCACATGGACAATGGATGTGAGTAATTATGCTGCGTTCGAGGCGAGGTTGCAGCTTGTAATTCCCCATCTCCAACCAGTAAAAGCCACTTCAACTTGAAATTTCAACTCATAAACTTGGGATAGTCTTCTCTACTACAAGTTTCTTCCATGTCTAAGTCATGAGGTCAAATCAACATGGCCACGCATGCTGTGAGCAGTGTAAAGTGTACTTTTTAAACTAGTAGTATTGGTTTTAGATAAATTAATATACAGACACAGTACTTGGTTAAATCTGTAAGACTGACCATACTAATCACTGTTTTGAGAAGGTGATGATCAACATTAGAGTTATCACTCATATAAGTAACATTAGCTGGCTAGTTTGCTGCTAACGCTACATGCTATTGTCCACTATTGTTGTTGTTCTGCAATTTCAGTCCAAAATGTTGCAAGAATGTTTAAAGTTCACTATAGTAGAACAGTACCAATAGCCCATAACTCCAAAAGTGCGTCTAAAGTAGCTTTATGTGCTAGACAGAGCAAACAAAAGAGACGCTTCAGTGGAGGCATCCATGTTTTTTTTTCACACATCGAACATCCTGAGGTGGGAAATGACATCATTACAACTTACAAATTACCACTTACAAGGCACCATGAATGCAGCATTAGAATGCTGGTGAATTTGAATGGGTGTGGAGTGGGTGTGGTTTTGGAGCCAAGGATTCTGTGAGCTGGAGTTTCTGGAGGGCTGAGAGTTTGTGACATCGGCTTTGGGATATTGCACAATCTAGCACCTTCACATTTTGTGGTGTTCATGCTTATAATTATTGTATTTTTATCTCCTAATAATTTGCACAGTACTGATCTATCTAGGAATACATATAAGTCAATAAAGGAAAAGTCTCAACTATATAAATTTAAGCTAGTTAAGAGCCTCACTTTCTCCCACCGGGAGCCTATCCCAGGGGACACCAACCCATTGCAGGGCACAATTGCACACACACTTACTACAGACAATTTGTAAATGTCAATTAGTTTACAAAGCATGTCTTTGGACTGGCAGAGAAAACCCCCAAAGCATAGGGAGAACATGCAAACCCCATGCACACAGGGCAGAGGTGGGATTCAAACCCCCAACCTCAGAAGCACACAACAACAGTGATAACCACTAAGCCACCATGCCCCTGGCCCTAATCATAACAGATGAAATACTCTATGTGTGGATGTATATGTATACGTAAATGTGAACCCTTTTCTGTTGACCATCCTAAATATTCTCAGTTCAGGTCTGTTCTTTGTGAAAGTCTCCACTGACAGGCCTGAAGCCTGGGCATTTCCTGGTGGCCCTGTTCTGACAGAAGTGATGGATCCCAAGGGAACAAGCTGTCATCAGGCGAGAGCAGACCAGGACTGGTAGCAGGCCCTGCAGCTCCAGTGTTGTCTAGAGAAGCTAATAGTATCTACTCCTGCTCTTTTATTTACTCATTATAGGACATCTTTATTTAGCTTGCATAGACACACACACATATATACATACAGAGAGAGAGAGAGACCTAGTTATGCTGAGCTTTAAGCCACTGTCCATATTTAATCCAGCCAGAGCAGAGGTCATGGCTAAAGATGTCACACAGAGATATCCCTCTTAAATTGAATTGTGAGTGAGTGTGTCTATGACAGACAGAGAACGAGACACTTAACCCCTTATCACTGATCCAGGGCTGATACTGGTGCTTGACATTGGTGAACAGTTCAGGTGAACCCTTTCAGTCAAAACTGCTCAATTATACACTACCAGTCAAAAGATCGGACATGGGAGACTGAATATAGGCGTTTTAAGTTAAAATTACATATAGCAGTTCTCATTTAGCAATGAACATTTGCTCTGCCTAAGAGGTATTGAAAATTGCCTATCTCAATAAATGTTTTAATCCCTTCCTCTATGAAATATCTTATCAGTGATTTGAAGAGAATGAAAATACTGTAAATGAACACTTATGGGAGATTAGACAGTGCACATGTTGGATTATTCCTTTCTGCCAATGGTGTTTCAGCTACATGTGAGGGTGGCCAATACCTACAAATAAGTGCTTTGCATGGCTTTGCAAACACTCACTTTATACGTGAAAAGGCAACAATAATTAAAAGTGCTGACAGCTCACATTGCTGCTGATACAGAATAGATTCACACAAGCCTCATGACCTAGAGACGCTTCCAGATTAATTGAGTTGTAAATGTGTTGTTGGTTTTACGATGCCTTCATGTGGTTTACAAATTATTGCAAATACAAGTTCCCAACATCTCCTTTATCCTTTCAGAGGAAAGTAATGCAGGATTTGAATTACCTCGGAAGTGGGAGGTGATTCAAATACAGCATTTGAGCTGCATTGTGGGAAAAAACATGAACGACTCCTTGTTCTACTTTTGTTAACAACAAGATACCAGCCAACTACGTGATGTATATTTTCCTTCTCAAACCCGCAAACTATATATTCAGTGTTATAGATTTAACTATCTGTAGTTTGATTGATCTAAAGCATATACAGTATAACTCATTAAAAAGGTCAGAAGTGCTGCTTTGCTTACTGTTGATGCTGTGAGCAGCCATGGTGATTTGATGACACTTCCAGAGAGACCATCCTGAGTTTCCAAGAAGGAATTCCGAGTTGAGGGGGCATTTTCTTCATTTTTCCTGGCCAGAGGTCAGGACTTACGAGTTATCACCTCAAGTTGCATAATGTTTCAGTTGTCCAAGGAAAGATTTTTTAATCCTCTAAACAAAAAATGATTTTAGTAGTTACGGATAAAACCATCTATGACCATCAGATTATGTATATTTTTACAACAGAGGAAAATATCAGGATGATCCCAGAATAACTAACAAGCTAACATTAGTGGGAAGCAAGGAATTCATAATTACAACTGTACAGGTGAGAAATAGGAGCATATGAGGAGCACATTAAGTAGCATTAGTCTCAGCTCATTTATTACCTCCGAGTGGAGTCATTCATCAAAAACATGTAATATGGACACAACTAATCATCAGGTTTGTCATTTTTAAAAAGGTTTTTATGGTAGATCAGAGTTTTGGGGGGCTCTCATTGTCATTTGTATGAAATAATTGAAAGAATGAATGTTTCATGGACTGGTTCAGGGATAAAAAAGAAAGAAAGAAAGAATAGCACAGCTGGCGTGAATAGCACAAATGGTGTGACTATTACAAGAAACTCCTCCTGGTGTTTGAGGTAAATATAGGCTTGTTTTTTTTTTTTTTTTTTTACCAACATCAGTCCAGTCAGCCAACCCCAGATGGGCTCTGTGCCCAAGGCATCAGTAGTTGCTTTCTCAGTATGAAACAGATCCCTGAAAAGTGTGTGTGTGTGTGTGAATACAGGAGGATATGTGTGCAATGTAGTCAGACGCAATAGCTGGTTTTAAAGGGTAGTTCATGTTAGCTAGCAGGTCTGCTTTCAATTCACCACCGTCATATAACTCTATAAAGTTCTGCTTTGGAATTCACTCCTTGTCATTAATGCAGTATCATTTTCAAATGAAATGCTGGAATATATTAAACATGTAAAAAAAAACTATTCGAGGCAGATGCTATAATGGTATACAGCTAAACATAGCTGCATGTTATTAGTCTCCTAGCACTGTGAGTAAAAATACCCGAGCTGTGTTCTGTTGGCTTCCAGATTCTTTACATCCCTGTTGTAAGCAACACCATCACTTTTGCACTGAACCTTTTTCTATGCCTAGAGGTTCCACATACAGGATTTATATTTGTTTCTAATTCTTTCTACCTGACAGGTGGTCAGAGTGAGTCTTGACCCCAGGGATGGCAGTCAACTGTACTGATCAACAATTTAGCTGTTGTTCAACTGTTTTTTTAATATAATATAAATTTCATATTAAAAATATAACACTCAAGCTTGATATCATACAACCATTCATTGTGTTATACAATACCTTGCATAAGTATTTCCCCACCCTGAATTTTTCTAAAATGACTCTGCCTAGAAGAAGCTATCCTTGAAAAATCAGTGACTGGGTAAGGAGAGTGTTAGTCATAGAAACCACCAAGAGGCCAAGGGTAACTCTGGAGGAGCTGGAGAGAACCACAGTTGGGAGAATCTGTTCACAGGACATAAAAAAAAAATCCCATTCAGAGTTTGCCAAAAGCTTGCTGGAGAGGTTCTCCAGTCACCAACATTGAAGTGCTACATTTGGTCTATCCTGAGAACACCATCCCCTCAGTGAAGCATGGTGGTGGTAGAGGCATGGTGTGGGGATGCTTTTCATTAGTAGGGAGTGGGAAATTGGTCAGGTTTGAGGATAAGATAGACGGAGCTAATTACAGGGCAATTCTAGAAGAAATCCTGTTCCAGTCTGCTAGTTTGCAAGACTTTCACAACAGAACAGAGACACTAAGCATAAAGCCAACGCTACACTGGAGTGGTTCAAACCAAGACGCTGAAGATGTAGAATGGTCCAGTCAGAGCCCAGGCTTCAATCTGATTGAGAATCTGTGACAAGACTAAAAAAAAAAATCAGGATCCAGGTGTGCAAGGCTGAGGGGGGTTAAAAATGTAAATTAATTCATCTTTGTGTCACAAACACTGTAGCCCGGTGCCTTGCACATAAAAGCATAAGTAAAAGATTAATAAAATGTGCTTAATTTTCTTAACAAATTATATTTTTAGGCAGAAATAAATGCATGATGCTGCTTCTCTCCTACTCCCCTATTCCTGTTGTCCCCTCTCTCTCTCTCTCTCTCTCTCTCTCTCTCTCTCTCTCTCTCTCTCTCTCTCTCTATGTTTGTGTGTGTATGTGTGTGTGGGTGTGTATGTGTGTGAAGGAAAATGCATCACTGATCACAATTTATTTTGAGAGTTCCTTCAGGCACTGACTGCCACCTGAGCATCCCTTCCATTTGCCATCCACTCATGACAGTCTGTCTGCATCAACACACACACACACACACACACACACACACACACACACACACACACACACACACACACACAAGTACAAGAACATGTGCATACACAGTGTTGACTATTATTTTGTACCATACAAATAAAAAACTACAAGAATAATATTATTTGCTATTAGTATAGGCTTTTACACATACACACAAATGTTCTCTTGCACTCAAACACACAGATGTAAACTCCACCCACTCTGTGTGGGACCTCTCAGTGTGTCGTCTGCCATTGCTGTATCCTCACAACTCAGCAGCACATACAGATTTTCAGTTGAGGCACCACTTATTTACACAAGCCCTCTGATTCAGTCTTCTACATCCCTAATCAACCACTTTAACCTCCACCTTGCTTTTCTAAACCAAATCGACAAGCTGCCAGATACAATTAGCCAGCCTCACCTAACAGTTACATAATTTCGTGTTCCTCGCCTTTCTTTGCTCATTAGTATTTCCACCGAGGAGAAACCTGCTCTCTAGTGAATCTCTAGGAATAAAAGCAGGGGTTTCCACACTGGTGGCCGTGACCCCACATGGCATCCTTTGATTTACATCTGTAAATAATTCTAAATGTCATAAAGGTTTTTATTTTAAGTTGCAGCTCATGACAACAATCGCAATGACAGAAGAAAGTGTTGAGATAAACAGGGTTGTCATTGGATTTGGCAAGCCTCGTTGCTGTACATGAATTCGTTAAATATTTCACTGTTCGACTTGGATGAACTGGGATATTCTGAAAGATAAGATAAAGATAAGATACATAAGCAAGTGTGTGAACAATGCCGGTCATGTTGCCGCTCTTTCTGCATGCTCAGAATGTCATGCCTCAAGTTGAAACCTGGCTTTTCTGCTTCACATTAAGTCATATCACACCACCACGGCATTGATTATTTTTGTATAATCATACACGCCATTGTTTTTTATTCCTTACATAAAATGTCCATATATTACAATAGTCCTAAATTATAAATGTGGAATAGAAAAGGAAGGGTGATCAAGGCTTGGGGCTGTAGACAATTCAAAATGTCTATTTGGGTTTGTTTGCCTAAAAATGTTTGGAAACCCCAGTTTTAGAGGTTGAGACAGAGGTGGACACCATTTGACACACTCATCACAATCTAAAAATGTCCATAAGAACTCATAATATATATCATGGAAAATGTTTATTTTACAACCAATGTCAGTGGGTAGCTTTCAATAACAAATTCAGGTAAGTTGTCTATTTCTTCATTTTTATCTTGCATCATTCATAGAAATATACTGATTTATTCTCCTAGACAAAACCCCCCACAGAAATTATACATTTGCAAAAACACACAAAAGATTATGAATATGACACTATGGGCTTGTGGGGAGGTTCAAAGAGGAAAGCAATCCAACACTAAAAGGTGCCATAATACTAATGACCTTCATAGTTTCAGTACATTTAAATGCATGAGACTACTTACAGTATGTATAAAAAAAAACCCTGGTGTTAAATTAACTCTTATAATGTCATGTCCAACTGGGCATAAATGAAAAATCCATGTACTTGCTGTGGTCACGACAACTGGGAACTGAATTTTCCTATTGGGAACCTTTTACTTCCCACATTAGAGTGTTCATGGGAACTTAGCTGTCTTATGTTGGAAACAGACATGCATTAAGGGCTGTGTTCTCTCTTCTTCTGTTGCTGTCTACAGAAACTGGAATTAAAGAGTTGTTTGGTTAGTGCTTAATTTATTTCTGTGGATATTTCACTGTTCATAAAAAATACATGAAAGAAATGTTTGATCAAAAGATCTTACAGTAAGCAAATTAACATTTCAATGATCAAAGTGTCACCCAGTATTTAGCGATTTCAAATATAAACTCAAAAGATGGCTTAAAACCCTTAAATCACACTGTTATTTCTTCTTCACACTTTTCACTATGAGCGATCTGTCATGTTGAAATGATGTCACAGAATCGCAACTTAGAGAAGTCGGAGCTTTCAAAAATAATGCCGACTTTCAGAGTAGGAATTATGAAGTGGAGAGGCATTCAAATGGATCTTTACTAAGCTCGCATTAGTATCATATCAGCACTGGACTCAGTTTCCCAGAATCCACCACAGCATTACAACATGGCCCATTCAAGCTCCATTTCCCATCAATCACAGTCACTCTCACATTCAAGAGCACCTGATTACACACACAATATTATATATATATGAGTATTTCAACTGAGGAAAAAGTTGTGCCCTAATAGCTAGTGTTTCCCCTTTTGGCTGAAATAACCTCAGTGAGATGTTTCTTGTAGCCATCTACCAGTTTCTGACATCGACTAGAAGAAAGTTTCCCCACTCCTCAGTGCAGAATTCACTCAGCTGTGTGATGTCTGAGGGGTTTCTTGCACGCTCAGTCCGTTTCAAATCCCCACACAGGATCTCAGTAGGATTTAGATCTGGGCTTTGACTTGGCCACTACAGAACTCTAAATTTTTTACTTCTCAGCCAGTCCTTGGTGGATTTACTGGTATGTTTTGGGTCATTGTCATGTTGCAAGGTCCAGTTCCTCTTCAGCTTCAATTTTTTGACAGATGGTCTCACATGTTCCTCAAGCACCTTCTGATGTAGAATTCATAGTGGATTCTGTGATGGTGAGCTATGAGGGCCAAGTCCTGCTGCAGCAAAGCCCCAAACCATAACACTTCCACCTCCATATTTCACAGCTGGTATGAGGTTCTTTTGCTGAAATGCTCTGTTATGGTGTCCAAATAATTCAATTTTAGACTCATCTGTCCAAAGCACATTATTCCAGAAGTCTTGGCCTTTGTCTGTGTGTTCTTTGGCAAACTTCAGTCTTGCGCTCACATTTTTCTTATACAGCAAAGGTTTCCTCCTTGCACACCTCCCATGATCATTAAAGTTGTGCAGTCTCTTTCTGATCGTAGATTCATGCACTTTGACATTAACTGTAGTAAGAGCTAGCTGTAGGTCCCTTGATGATATTTTAGGGTTTTTGGAGACTTCTTTAAGTATCTTGCGGTCTTCTCTTGGAGTGAATTTGCTTGGACGGCATGACCTGGCCATGTTGGCAGTTGTTTTAAATGTTCTCATAAGCATCAACAATCTTCTTTCCGAAGGCCTCAGAGAGCTCTTTGGATCTAGCCATGGTGATACCTCTCACATCAACAATTAAGAGCAAACCAAACTAAATGTCTGAGGTTTAAATAAGTCAAGCCTCCTTCAAACTGTTCTATTAATTTGCACCTGATGTGATACACCTGTAGGTAATTTTAGCCATTTTAAGTACAAATAAATGTGGGGGTGTCCTTACTTTATCCTCACAAGAAATTGAATTTTTTTTAAATTGCATGTTACAGATTGCTTTAAAAAGAATTTGCTTTGGATTTATTTGTTGATGATTGCATATACACACACAATTTTTATTCTGGATTTTGTCTTTGATAGTCTATTTGATAGTTTAATCAGTTTTTTTGACACTGATTCTTGCCTTTTGATTTGAATTTGTCTACCTGTTGCAATAAAGTCAACCTGGACTTGCAACCGTCTCTTTCACCTGACACTATGTACCGTATATACATATTAATATACAGTATGTCTTGGTATATAGAGTAAGAAAAGTCAAACAAAAACAAAGATCATATTAACCAAGTGTATTGAAGTTTAAACCTGTACTGTTTGTTTCATCTCATCTCTTCTGTAGGTCTGTCAGCTTTGGTCTTTCATAGGATGTATGATTCCTGTGAGAGTGGAACTGAGGCTGGTGTAATGGTTGCACCATGTTCAAATAACTGCCTTTTATTCGGATGTTGGTATTATTCAGAGAACAATAAGTTCTGATTGGGTCTGAGACTTCTCTAAAGCTGCTTTGTGAGTGTGTCTAGGTGAAAAAAATAAACTGCTATACAAACAAAAATTCATTGCATCATTTACAACATATGTTGAGGCATTGGAGTCCCAATGTCTCTTTGCAATGTAATATGGGAGTCTATACAGATATACAGTATATACCGTTAGACAAATGATTGTGTGTGTTGGTGGTTGTGTGTGAAAAACCTCCAGTAGGATAACACACTATACCACAAAGCAGACAAAGAGGCTCATGCTGAGGCTCATACTGAATCCCTAAACATGACAGTGATTTCAACAGTATGAATGTGACCAAGCAATCTGCAGGAACAGGTATGAAATAAGGACAGATAAAAGAAAAAAAATCCTTTGGAAATGCTTCCAGCAGTCTGTAAATCCATAGTCTGAAGCAAAATTGTGTCTTATCTGCTACTAAAGAGATGATGGGTAATGGAATAAAGCAGCCACTGTGTGTTGTTGTGATTACATTTGAAACAGCCAGAGATAATAACTAGCATAATGATATATTCTTCAGATTTTTAGATGAATCCCTGATAGCCATCCACCCAAACACTTACAGACACACACACACACACACACACACACACACACACACACACACACACACACACATGCATATCTACACACATGCATATACAACATCCTTAATGACTGGTTTTTATTTCCATGTCATTATTTTTCCATAAACATCTAATTAAGGACAAGCAGTGCCACCACAAACAAACATAAACAAACCCAGAATGTGAGTGGCTGCTTGAGGGAGATGGGACGCATCCCACGTCTGCCCCACTGCTCCTTCTACTGGGCACTCTGTCTGCCTGCTCTAAGGCAGCTTCATGCTGGATATAGACAGTGGTGGTGATGTAGCAGCTCTCGTCACACAGATCTACAAGAAGCGTTCGTTAAATGAATGAATAAACGCACACCACACAAAACAAACTATAAATATTCATTAACTGATGTGTCTTATATAAGTCTTTCGAATGAACGTAAGTGACAAGCAGGTGGATGTGTGTGTCTGTGACATCCACTCACTTAATTCAGTGCAAAAAAAAAAAACTATACAAATAGAAATAAGTCATTGAGTGTCCATATAGAGAAATTAGAGGAGACTGGAGAGCAGAAATTGACATTAATAATAATAATTTCACTTATCTCCATCATTCCCTTCCTTTTTCTAATCCCTTGCGCTCTTGGCACAAGTGTGTTTTGCTTAGTGTAATTTTTTTTTGCTGTGAGTGTGTTTCAGTAGGTTCTTCACTCTCCTCACAAATCCCAGAGCTGCTCGGTATCCTCAGCTGGACAGTGTTGTCTATAAGTCTGAGCATGTTGTCTATGAATTATCACCTGCAATTTATAAGGTTGTAAGATGACGAAGTTGGATGCTACATGGTGGAGGAAGTGTTATGGCATGGGCATGTATGGCTGCCAATGGAAAGGTTGTAAGATGACGAAGTTGGATGCTACATGGTGGAGGAAGTGTTATGGCATGGGCATGTATGGCTGCCAATGGAAAGGTTGTAAGATGACGAAGTTGGATGCTACATGGTGGAGGAAGTGTTATGGCATGGGCAGGTACGGCTGCCAATGGAAAGGTTGTAAGATGACGAAGTTGGATGCTGTTATCATGATCTCTTATTTGTAGCTCAGTGCTGTGATCACATGACTAGCGTGAACAGTCAGCCATTTGCTACATTTCCCCAAGTAGAAGATTTTACTTGGAGGATTATGAATCATTTTCTGACCTGTGCCACACTGCCTGATGGAACACCATCATTAGTGTATACTACATAATCTACCCTGCTTCAGATTCTGAGAAAACATATGTAAATGCAATCTGGCAGAGTTAGACTATCTCCTACTACACTCCTATGGGCTTTAAGGAGACCCATAACTGTATTTGTTGAGGAAATGAAACAGCTGCTCTGACAGAAAGTCTCAAAAGCATATTTAGTAAAGCACAGTTGTCACACTGACCAGGCTCTTTTCATTCAGCACTCACCTGAGACATTTTCTTTCACTTTCCTTTTTGATAGATCTGTTCAGCTTTATTATAATATATTCATGTCATGCCTATTTTAATGAACTAGCAACAGAGGAGACCAGTGAAAAGCACAACAATTCTGGTTCTGTATAGAAACAACACATACAATGTTGTAGTAATTTTAACTGAATGTTTGAATTTAGTAAACAAGTGTTTGGTTTTATGTGGCAAAAGGTAGCCACAATAGTATTCTTAAATGCTGCTTACATTGTACTTAGTACAGTACATTACAGTTAATGGTTTACTGTTCTAACATGGGGGGGTACAGTTGCTTAGCGGTTAGCACTGTTGCCTTGCACCACCTGGCTTGGGGGTCAAATCGCGTTGTAGGCTGACTGACATTTCCAAATTGTCCGCAGTGTGTGTGATTGTGCCCTGCGATGGGTTGGCACCCAGTCCAGGGTGTTCCTTGAGTCCCCTGGGATAGGCTTCAGGCTCCCACATGACCCTGTGTAGGATACGTGGTACAGAAAATGGATGGATGGATGTTCTGTCACAGAATGTATGAGTTTTTTTTTTTTTTTTTGCTACGGTGTTTTTGGCTCTAGACTCAGTTCACTAGTAATAGAACTGAGTGAGGGGGGGTGGTGTTGAGGGAACATGGTGGAGCGCTTGAGTGCTTGCTGTGAAAATGGCTGTGGCTGTGTGTCTATGGTTTATGGAAGCCTTTTTTATGTGCTCTCTCTTTTCAGGATGCCAGACGACAAAGAGACTGAGTGAACCACACTGCAAAAAATCTTACCTTTTTTCCAAATAGTTTTGAAAAAAAAAAAAAAAAAAAAATATATATATATATATATATATATATATATATATATATATATATAAAGTTATATCTGGAAATATTTAGAAAATGACAGAGATTTTGTGTTTTTGCGTTTATGCTACACCACACT
>CM074963.1:2626249-2648749 GCA_037577455.1 Pangasius macronema
ACCATTAGGCCACCAGAAACTGAAGCATTACAATAATCTAGCCTGGTAGTGACAAAAGCATGGGCTAATTTTTCAGCATAAGGCAATGATAAAAATGGTCTAAATATAGTAATGTTACAGATGTGAAAGCAGGAGGTTCTGTTGTTAATGTGTGACTGAAATGAGAGCCGGCTGTCGAACAAACTGTTGTAATTTGATCCTTCTGCCTTCAACTTCCTTTGTTCTGAATCAGTTATATTATGATAAGTTTGGCACCTGTGGCACGGTCGTTAGCAAAGCACACTGTAATAAGAACGCAGGAGACAGTTTACACAGGCCTAATGTGCATGAAATAGGGGATTAGGCTTCAAGATGGGAGGAGATTACACGTTTTAGGGCCCATGGACTGCTGCCATGTCACTTTTCCTTTTGAGAAGGCTTATACTAATCGCTTCACTGTCACACAATGGCCAGGGCTCCTGGGTCTTTAATAAACCAGCGTTATGAATATATGTGTCTTAATGCACTGCTGCTGGTGTATGTGGGTGGTAAACAGGCAGGAGAGAGAGCGGAGTTGGAGCAGACAGAGGAGACATGCGGCTGGGGGTGCTGATTTTGAATGCCAAACTGTGTCCAGTTTAACAAAGTCACATTAAGCCGATTTTTTCTGGTCACCTTGACACCAATAGAGGATTAACTGTGTTCACATCGTCGCCCAATTGAGATCTTTCTCTTGGCCCGTCCGGGCCCTCTGTGCTAGGAGAAAGGGTGCGCTACAGCCTGATTTGTACCAGCAACGAAAGAAGAAAGGATGAACCATCCTGCAGAGGACAAAAAAAGACATTAGCTCAGTTTTGCTGTTTTTTTTTCCTGCTCCTCTCTTCCAGAATTAAAACGATACCCGATGAAAGGGATCAAATGGAGGATGAGGTGATGAATGACAGCATCTCTCTTTGCGCTGCTTTGCTCTTTCTTTCTCGGGAGACAACTGCTGCACATAACGAGGCTGAGAGAGTGGAAGAGGCTATGATTCTGTGAGTTGTGATTTGACCATCTCTATTAGGTAGATATGATACAGATAAAGATTGGTCTTATTGTCATTCGGAGGAAATGTGACAAGCAGAGGCGGAACTGTAACACCATCTTCACTCAGCATTATTAACTATTATGTGTTATTAACTGTTGTTTTACCTACACTTTAAATAATAATAATAATAATAATAATAATAATAATAATAATAATAATAATAAGAGGATTGGTCTTGATCTAATAAAAACCCACAAGGTATCTCTAACTGCTTGTCAGATCTTGGACTTGCCCAGCATAAACATAAAACAATGATCTAATTACAGTTATGAGTAAGATGACAGACATGTTTTCTTGCTTTAATCTGTTTATTGTGAGTGTGTGGCGGCTCAAAGCAGGTTTAGCATTAACCCCTTGAATCAGCAGCATCAACATATCATTATATTCAATTTGTGTCAATTGCCAGTAAAAAAGTAAAAAATTAAAAATCAGTTAAAAGCCAGTAATTCATGGTTGAAATATTGAATTTCATAATAATTTTCAAAACCTCCCGCAACGCTCCCTCGTTAGTTAAATGGCACTCATGCAAATAATCTGAGTTGCTCATGGTGATGTTATGGCAATGATATGACATCACGCCCAAACTCCTGACATCATGGCGTTCTTGGTTCCAAGACCAAGACCAGCAGCAATTTGGTGCTAAAACCAAACTTTTTTTTTTTTTTTTTTTCAGATTAGGCACTGGCATATTGTTGGCAGGAACAAGTAATCAGTGAATGGTTGAGATGAATGTTAAATTAATGCCAGCTGTGTGCTAATTACAGAGCTTGCTAAAATAGCCGAGACAGTTTATTTCCTTGTTCTCTGCTGTCTCAGACAGAAGAGACAGAAGAAACTGTATAACCACATGAATACAACCTGTGTAATAAAGAATCGTATACCAAATTATATAGAAAATATAAATAAAAATATATATATATAGAAAACTGCATAAACAAAAAGTCTGTGTAAGTAATGTTGGCTTTATCTGCTCCCCCGACCTGCTCTATAATCTTCTCTTTTTAACACTTATAATGGAAATAAAGGACTGAATCAGAAATGTGTCACTCCACACAGTGTACATATTCAGCCACACACACTCATGTACACACACGGTGTAAGAGGAGGAGAAAGACTCAGACTGAAGTGTTTGCCTAACTAGTTTCTCAGCAACGTAAACAGAACAGAGCTGGGATATTTACACAAGTGAGATTATTCGAACATAATGTCTACAGGAGGCACCGTTTTGATTTAAGAACTGTTTAAAAACACACAAAACACCTAAAGACTGTGTTTAGTCAAGACCACACTTAATAGAAACAAAGTTGTACTTATTTAATTTCACGCATTGGGTAAGATGAGTTCATAACCTGTGAAATATGATATCATAGTCATTTTGTAAACTGGGTAAGTGTTTTACAAGACAGCTTCGTGCCATTCGCGCATTATGTAATAACTGAGTCAGAGGCAGTGGACAAAAAAAGGAGTGTGTATTTTTTCCTGTTCCCTGCAGCCAAAACCATGGAAATGATTAGCATGTGTAAGTCAATGGTCATTTGTGATTGTTTTGTGGTTTTGGGGGCCAAAGGTCAAAGGTCGAGTGTGGATGTGTTTGTCTGGAATTGTTTAGAGAAGAGCAGTGACCAGGGCCTCAGGCACACACCTGCAAACGCCAAACACCACACACACACGCACACACACACACACACACACACACGCACACACAACCACATACACACACTACCACAAGGCTGGGTAACTGTGGGAATTTTATAATAAATCTTTTACAACCGAGTTTTAAAGTGGATGATTCGAAAATCAATTCGGTTTTGATTATGTCTCTCTAAAGTCAGACATTTTGAAGATTGAATCACTTCCTTTCTCAGCAAACTACTGGACTGGAGATGTGTCCTGGTGTTTAAAGAAAAAAGAAAATTGTACATCAGAAAGGACGTGGATGATAATATAATTCCAAGTTAACTTTATTATTTTTTTAAAATATGTTCTTATTCTGCTCTTTTATGAAACTGTTTTATGTATAAATAAAGGAACTTTGTCTTGGCTGGATGTTGGGTAGGTGAGAAAATGATTTAATTTAAATTCTTTTTGGGATTGGCTCACGCTCCCTCTGTGAACTACAGAAACATAACCAAAATAACTGGGCCACCACTATGTATCGTGATCAAGCGACTACAATTACACCTAACATTTCAACAATTTGAGTGGCATTAACATTATGACAGGGGAGAAACTCAGCCCCAGATTATGCCCTAAGTCTCTGTACCCTTCCTGCTGAGAGTGGATGAAATGAACCAAGACATAAACCTGCCTTGCACTGAGGTTTAAATGAGACCCTCCAGGGTGAGCTCATTCACAGAGATGAACAGCTAACCTTCAACCATTTCAATCAGTTGGCTATTGGCATGGATAACCTGTTAAAAGCCTGAAGACCTTGTCTTAACTTCAAACCTCTGCCTCTTGGTTCAAGACTGAACCAAGACTGGATATTCATTCAGCAGAAGTAGCCCATGCAAGGCTTTCACTGGAGGAACAGGAACTTGGTAAACAGGAGGGTTTGTGTATGTGGACTCACTGCACTTAAGACTGTACCATTGAGCTTCTCCCTGGCTCCACACCAGCATATCTGCAGTCAGTCTCAGAAACTCAGGCAATTAAAGCATATGTAAAGGAAGCACTGGCTTTCGTCTCTTTTCATCTCTCCACCCTCCTGCAGCTGCAGGATTCTTCTTTGTGGAATAGAAGGACAGGAGACTTGTGTATTGACTCTCCAGGCCTGAACATTCTGCTAAATTAAACATCAATGTGAGTTTCTCCTGAGGCTACCCACAAACCAGTGATTTGGTTTCAGAGAGATTCTGGGAGATTCTTTCCAATCATAATGTCAGAACAAACAACAAGATTGGAGCCCCTACCTGCCTTGGGCCAAGTGTGCCCAAAACTCCCTTGCCCATTGCTCTATAGGCTATGTAACTTCTTCTTCTTCTTCTTTTGGCTTTTCCCTTCAGGGGTCTCCACAGCGAATCATCACTCTCCACCTATCCCTATNTCAACACTTGCACCCACTAGCTTCATATCCTCATTTATTACCTCCATATTCCTCCTCTTTGGCCTTCCTCTTCGCCTTCTGCCTGGCAGCTCCCCCACTAGGGCAGATACCCCTAGGTCAGATGATCTGGCTCTCCATCAGGGATCTCTGAGTGAAACTGCTCTCACAAAGGTCATGTCCATTGGTCCTTATAAGATAATTAGACAAGTAAACCCTGTGTCATACTTTTTAGAATTACCCACCTGGTGACTTTTGTTTTTTCTGACTGGTATTGCTGTTTGATGATCCTTGCCTTGTCTGTTGATGACTCTTTTGGATTTAGCCTCTGTTTAATGATATTCTGGCTGTCTATGTGGACCCTTGCCTGAATTACAACTATGCTTTGGGATTGTGTTTTTTGAACATGGATCCTCAACTTTCTCCTTTCTTTCCTGTCTGTTAATTTCACAATCTAAAAAAAGTCATGGAGTCTCATTAAATGCCAGTTTGCTTTTATTTCTGCCTTTATGAAAGATTATGATGATGGATTGAACTGTGGGTTGACTTGCACACTGGTTTGCTGGGTCCGCCCCACATTTCCTGAAGAGTGACATCTATGTCCACCAATGCACTCTCATATTTCTGAGGTGGCTTTATAGAGTGTAATAGTAGGGAGGGGAAAAGAGAGGAGTGGGTGGTCACGGTTTTATTGAGTGTGTATATATGTATTTGTGTGTGAGCGAGGTCCCAAGATCGGTAAAAATCACCTCATTTTTCACTTGAGTGGCTCTCTTTAGGTCTTACACTTTTCTTTAGACACCCTCCCCATCTACCCCTTCAGAGGAGAATTCCTCCACTGAGTGTGAACCCCTGCACACCCCCCAACACACACTGAGGGGCATTCAAAATGCATTAACACCAAATCAATGAAAAACACTGAAAAAGCAAAAAAAATGGAGAGAGAGAGAGAGAGCAGGGCATGAAAAATCTCCTTAGCAACATAATCTGGCTGGCCTCACGAGAACCAGACGAGGAATGAGAAGAAAAGGGAACGAGGCAAAACAGGGAGGGTAGGAGAAAAAGACGAGAGGAGGGGGGGTTATAGTGAAGCATTTAGGCAGGGAATAAGGAACTGAACGGCAAGAGGCCTTGCGCACAGACATCGACAAAATGGGGAATTAACACAAGAGAAACTGTTCCTATTTAACACAAGGGGAAAAGCGACTATATTAACCCCCCCTTGCAGGCTAGCATCAGGGGGCAGGGGGACTAAGGGGAGGGGGAACTGTTGGAACTTTTAATACTCGCTCACTCCCACCCGAGTCCCAAGGGAACTTAGGAAAGTCAGAAATAATTGGCCACACTTATTCATTAGGGATAGAACCAGGTACCAAGCTCCGAACGATATATGCGATATATGTACGATATATGTAAAGTCGGTGAGCTACGAGAATTTGGAGAAATAGGTAGGTACCTTTATCCATCCTAGCTATCTGATCTGTGAAAAGTTCTGTTGGTACAAATACAAGTACAAATTTCAGCCAAAATTCTTCTTCTTGTGTGCTTGTTTCTTCAGATCTGTAGAAAATAAGGAAATTGTGAATTTCTTCAAATATTGGTGAATATCAGTTGTTTCAGGTTTCCACATGTAAATGTATCCGTTCTATATGAGATCCCATAGCGTTTTATGCTCAGAATTAAGAATTATTAAGGATTATTTCATCTGTATTCTCAGGTATTGAGATCAGTCAGCATATAAGTCATCTCTGAGTTATGTGTATCAACTAGATAAGCTAAAGTGGGAATTTTGTTTATACTTGCCAAAAAATAATCATAATAATAATAAAAAGATAAAGTTTCTTTTGCTGAACGTTTTATGGAAATGGACGATTGTCAGTGGTTGCGATATGTTCAACCTTTAACCCCTACTACATGATCTGGCCAATGGTGGGAGTGTAAAACTTAATTAGGAGGTCATTAAATGCTGCCCTGTACACACCATGAACTTTACTGCTACCCCCCACCACACACACACACACACACACACACACACACACACACACGCACACACACACACACACACGCACACGCACACACGCACACGCACATGCACATGCACACGCACACTAATGTGTGGAGACATTTGATAAAGATTTCATGCTCTGAAACACACACACACACACACACTTAGATCTTAGAGCACAATAAATGACCACATAAGGAGGCATGGCAGCAACATATTTAATAACATAGAACCTGGCATATTCAATTTGAAAGAACTAGACTTTAAATCTGCCTTCCTAGTCAAAATAAAATATAAATAGAGGCACATACAATTAGATATAGTGTCCGTTTCCATATGGATTATCCAGATGTTTTTACTGAAAGTTGGACAATGTAATGTTTTGATAAGAGAATATTTTCTGAGGTTAAATCCAGAATCAGAGGATACCGTAACACACCGTAGCTCCTCCGAAATCTTCAGATGATGATGTGTGTTCAGCTGTGTTGATTTTCTGCAATACTAATCTTTTTTGATGCTTTGAAATCTATCTTCTAGATTGGGACCCAAACTAGGTCCCATGCTTGGACTTTCACTTCTTTCACAGAAGAACTATCTACGAAAGAGAGTCTCAGACTTGCTAAAAGTGTCTTCTTATAAGCATGACCCTTTAACCTACCCCTTAGGCCTCTCTAACGTCGATTTGAAATGACCCAGATCGGAGCAGATACTGTCCCCTTGTGCTGCGAGACAACTTTGTAAAGACTGTGAGATTAAGATAAAACGAGACAGACTAAAAAGCCCTGGCCTGAAATGAATATTAGAGGACAACCCCTAATACAAAGCCATTAACAAAGACAGTACAAAAGCAAATGGAGAGAAAGGAAGAGAGAAAAGGGGACGAGGCCGACCCGAGACAGAGAGAGATGGTTTGACAGTGAGAGAGACGAGGGCCAGAGGAGAGAAAAAAGAGAGTGGCCTAAAAAGCAGTGATGTAGATAAACAGGGAGGCAGAGGGGCGAAAGAGATTAATAAAGACAGAGAAGTAGAGAAAAATAGAAATGGAGAAAGAAAGAGAGGGACTCTCTTTGTCCCCGTTGGCTGATTTCACACCGACACAAAGGCCTCGGTGGATGTTTCATCCTTTCACGGGCGTTTTTTGCTGCCGTGCATTCAGCACTGTTCCTGTGCCGTTATGAAGTCAGGTCCATTCAGTGGGCGTTATAAATCACCGGTGCCGCCGCAGAGCGTGGCCAATCGTCCAATTACGGAGCGCGGCCGCCCCTGAACATGCCAGACAAAAGCGTCACAAGGCCCATAAACGACCCTCTAATCAGGCGGCGGGGAAAACGCGCCCAAAACAGGCCCCAACCGCCCGCCTCACGCCCGTATTCCATCATCCCCATGCCCTCACACTTCCTCCCGCCCACTTCAGCGCACACACATACACAGCTGCAGAGGAGGAGAGGGGGGAAAGATGGAGGGGGAGAAGGGTAAAGAGGGCACACAGAGAGAGAGAGAAAAATGAGTTGGTGTTAGGATGCTGCGCTGAAGCCCCCCTCGGCCCTTTTCAGGCTGAGAGCCAGAACAAAAGCATACTGTTGCCATACTGGGCCGTTCATGCTAGCCAGTTAGCGGCCCCGAGAAAGTCCCTTCCACAGCTGCGGGAGCTCACCTTGTGCTGGAGGCTATTGTTGGACTGTTTTGGGGGGCTCTGACATCCATCTTCAGGACTGGGAGAGAGAGAGAGAGAGAGAGAGAGAGAGAGAGAACGAGAGAACGAGAGAACGAGAGAACGAGAGAGAAGAGTGAGAGAAATAGAGAAATGCAGCTGCAGGATGAATAGAGATGAGGATAAGGTGTGAGAGAGGGAGCAGCATGACAGGCAACAGGGCAACCCCACCCCCAAACTTACAGAGCAGCTGCCTTTCAGTTAAAAGTAACCCCTGAGAGAAAGGGTGAGCAGCACAGCCAATATTAGAGGGAACAGAAATGGAGGATTCCTATTCCAACAGTTGAGTCCAATAATGAGATCATAACTCACTGGATTTGACTCATTAATCTGTGCTGAGGTCATCTCAGGGGCATAAAGAGTTGAGCTCGTATTAAAATTTGAATGAGTTTCAGTGCTGGTGCTCAGAGAGGAGGCAGGTGTTGGCCCAGCTGTAAGAGGAAAGGTTACAGACAGAGTCCATCAGAGCCACCCTCTCATTGCAGCCCTTCCCTCTGCTGAAACCATCAACATCTCATACAGCACTCTGAGTAAGCGAATCCCCCCCCACACACACACACACACACACACCCGTCTCTCTCCCAGTCTCTCTATCCCTCGCTCCTGCTCTCTCAAGTGGGTGCAGCTGCCAGGGGACTGCTGGTATCATCCATTCTCCAAGGGCCTTTAATAGCACTTGGTACTATGACACTAAATATCCCTCTACACAGCTCTGTTTTATTCATTAAATAGACCCTAGACACACTGCAGACACATTAAATGCCTAAGATCCAATACAGACCGCATACAAGATATCATTTACACAAAAGCACTCACGCACAAACTCTCCCCGCTGCATGTTTAAATGCCCACTTAACAAAATTGCTCAGCAGAATACCTACTGAAATGAAATAGCATTTTACATTTCAAATACAACTACAATAATAATAATAATAATAATAATAATAATAATAATAATGATGATGATGATGATGATGATGATGATGATAATGTGCTGAATATTTATTTACGTTGTCAGGTTGATTGCGCCTAATGTTTAGGTATCTAATATTTGTTGAGTAATTATGTAAAACTGTTTTAGAATATTTACTGCTGATGTGTATTATATAAGAAATAAACTATTTCTATATTAAAATTATTCAGAATGTATTCAAATTAGATTTAAGTGAGTTGCTATTGTTATTTGTGAAAGGTGACAATTTAAAACAACAACAACAACAACAACAACAACAACAATAATAATAATAATAATTATTATTATTATTATTATTATTATTATTATTATTATTATTATTGTTATTGTTGTTGTTGTTGTTATAATTATTATTATTATTATTATTATTATTATTGTTGTTGTTGTTGTTATAATTATTATTATTATTGTTGTTGTTGTTGTTGTTTGAATTTTAAAGGCAATATGAAATATGAAAGCAAACTGTACATACCCCATATTATGAAATGACTAAAATATATAAATTTGCCATCATATTCATCTTTCGTCTTTTCGTTTGGCATCGTAAAGCTTTTTGCACCAGATTTGTCTGTCTCATAGTTTTTGTTTTTCCTCTCACACTCTGTCACACACTTACAGATAGACACAACATTACGAGTGAGTCCATTCTGAGCAGATTTAGACACTTGTGTCTTGTCAGGCCAGAGGGCGAGGGTGATTATCATTCAGGTGGAGCAGCCGGCTGGGCCGTTTGGAGAACTCTCTCTTTGGTCTCCTGTCCTAAAAGGCCTGGGCCGGCCCACGGAGCGAGGGAGGAGGGAGGGATCGATTTGATTCTAATCGGACCATGAAAAGAACATGATCTAACTGCTTTCAGCTGGGGGTGCATTTTTGGCCCACTCTTCTATTTGCTCTCCCTCTTTGCACTTGTCTTCCATTCTTTCCCCCTCTTTCTCTTTTTCTCCTGCTCTGTCTTCTTCTCCTTTAAAAACACAATGTAGCTGGCCAACTCAAAAGGCCCTGAATGTCTCATTAATGACTTTGTAAATGCATGGATGAAGAGATTTAAGGAAGGCTGGAGGAGTGGGGAGGAGAGGAGAGGAGAGCGTATAAACTTCTGGGGGTGGTCAGAGTACCAGGCTCAGGGCTGATTTCCATGGCAGTGTCCTGAAAAGTGAACGAGATTGACCTCTGCCATCGCATGTGCTTTGGGCCAGAAAGAGACAACTAAGGTTTGACCGGGCTTACTGATGCTGAACGAAGACCAGGTCGTGGGATGAGACGCTATCTGTCTGTCTGATCCTGATCTCATGAAAGATTCCTGCAACTTCAACCACATGAGGGTTAAATGGTTGGATCTTGATTTTTTTTTTTATAATTAACCCTAACCTAGCTTTAATCTTTGTAACAAATTTACTAATGTGAGTATGTGTTTGGCCTCCATTCATGTTTTCTTGCTCTTTTTTTCTGCAACATACTATGTCTTTTTTTCATATCTCTCCCTGTGGTCTTCCTCTCTCTCTCTCTCTCTCTCTCTCTCTCTCCCGCTCTCTCTCTCATCATTCATATTCTCTCTTCTGCACTATAAAAAATAACATAACATCTTAGCAAGTTAAAATATCTTGAATATAGTCATTAATATTTCATAAGGAATATTCTAATGTTAAGTTCGAACTTTATCAAGATTGTCGTCGAAAAAAGATCAAAATAAACCTTATTTCTAGAAAGAAATGAAACTATTTGCCAATAGAATAAGAAATGAGTAAAACCATCTAAGAAAGGATTTGATTTACATTAGCCCATACTCAATATATTTTCACTTCATTTCTTTTTTTTTAACAGTGTATTATGTCTGTTAACAGTACAGGCAACACATCATTGAGTCAAAAGCTAGAGGTGAAAGGTTAAGAGACAGCTGACCTACAGCACAGGGTGTGTTTAAGCAAAGTGAAACGTCTTTAATAATAAAATAACTTACCAGTTGTTCAAGACCACAGGTGAGCTTTTGTTTGTAGTCCATTGTAGACTACTGTGTCCCAAATGAATATGAAAGGTTGCAGGCTTCAGGGACTGGGATCTCTCTGGACAAAAAAAAAGTTTTTACTTTAAGGGTCAAAACATACCCTATGTATCTACAGAACTGCAAATGATGCACGTCCAAATCTTTTCTAACACAGGTTTCTGCTGTAAAAATACTCAACACCACTCTATGAACCAATTCTAAATAATATGGCAATGGTTTAGGGTTACTGGTCTATAGTGAATATTCTACAGACTATCAACTTGTCATTGGTCCTTTCAAAATTTCAAATTCAGTTCATGTTATTGATGCATTTTATGACGTGTTGAAAGAGAAATACAATTTGATGCTGTTCAGAATCAATGAAAAACAGAACATCTAGTGAGTGGCAGCTCTTCGGCTAGAAATGAATTGCACTTCAAGCTCACAGGAAGCCTATGATAACTCAAATAATCACTCTATACAACTATGGTGAGCAGAAAAGCATTTCAAAATGCACTACAAGGAAAGGCTTGAGAGCTACAACAGCAGAAGACCACATCAGGTTCCCTACGTGTCAGCCAGGAACAGGAATCTGGAGGAACAGGAGTCTGTACTGGGGGCACAGGCTCACCCAAACTGCTCAGCTGAAGACTGGACAAATGTTACCTGATTTGATGAATTTCAATTCCTGCCCATTTTTATGTTCAAATCTATCTAAATTATTTTCTTGGCACAAAGTGAATATTATTATTCAAGCTGGTCATTGAAAGACTCTTATTTGGCCTTCATATTTGCTATCGGTTAGACCACCATCTGATTGTTGGCCAGAGGCACATTTCGTAGAGAAGCTGGGGATAGAATAGGTATTTCCTAACTATCACTGAGTAGGATTATACCCACAGTGTTAGACATCATCATTTCTCTAGACATCCTGTGAAACTCTGGACATTCCTGTGAAGCAGGAAATTCACACAAGCATCAGTAGTTTGACTGCATTCTTGTTGTAGAGAAATATCAATAGTTCCTATTCCTGAACCTGAACCAGATTTGCAGCACATTTTGTTAATGTTACATTATGTCAAATTTGGACAAATATAATAATCATAAGCCCTTTTGTTTTCAAGCCGTGGTCTGATCAAGGTGTATGTGTTTTGGGCGACATTTTTAATAATCGGGGCCTAAGGTCACTTGGATTTTGACTTGGATTTTTCATTTGAAAGAATGTTACAATCTTCCTGGATATTTCTACTTTTTGTATTTAAGGTTGAGAAGTGCAACGCGCACACGTGGAGTACCAACCTTGACATTGGACCTGCGAGTAGGTGACTACCTGACACACCTAAAAAGAGTCTGTGCACCTCGTCACAGTAAGTATTATAACAAACTGCTTAATCATGGCTCTGGTGCACTTCCCATCACTACAATATGGGAAAAGGAACTGGCCACCTATAAACCCAACTGGGACTGGATATGGGAAAGTATTCCTAAACATCACAATATTTGTTTTCTGAATGATGATTCGGATCGTAATTTGAACGCTTATCACTGCAGAGTATTTCACACCGCACTTACTGCAGCCAAGAAGGTCATCTTTCAAATTTGGCATGAACCCACATTCCCGACTGTCAAAATGTGGCTCATAGAACTAAAAAATATTGCACTGTTAGAACGTTCAACAGCGAGGATTACCAGAGCTAAACCAAGAACAATTAAGGCATGGTCATAATTTACTGAGAAACTTTCTTATATAATAACTCGATAGACAAAACACAGTGAAAGATACTGTAAATAGCTGGTATTCCAGGTGTGTATAGAATGCAAACCCTGTCTTGTATAAAGTTATTGTAGGCCATGTATGTTGGCTTTGTTCTACAATAAATACACAATCAAAAAAAAGTTGGACAAATATTAAATTTGTCCAAATGACAGACTGAAATATTAACCAGCACAGCTTAATAATGATGAATAAAAATGATAGACGTGATAGAGACTAGGGCATGCGTTGAGAAGCCCTCACACGTGCTCCCACATTAACACGCTCAAGTTGAACTTCCCATAATTCACAGCAACAGGCAGGTGAGGGAATACAAATTCTGGAGAGCGTGGGGGACGCCACGTTGCTGCCTGCATACAAATTTCCCTCCCCAACCCCCTGCACATACACACATACCAAACATATACTCCTATGGTCTAAGGCAAGACAAAGAAATAGACACACTTGAACTTCTCTTTAGCGCTGGTCAATCAAGGCAGAGAGAGAGACGCAGTCTAGTGTCTTTGTAACACTCCTCTTCTCTCTTTCTCTAGGGACATACAATTAAGGCTCTCCGGGGCTATTTATGGCACAAATAACCACACATCCAGCGCTATCAACAAAAACAACACCTGAAAGTGTGAAAACCGCTATGATAAAAAGGCCTGCTTGAGTCCTTGTTGGAGAAGTAGATGGACTTGTCTTTGATAATTTAATTAGTCCTTTTTCATGCAACTATGTGAAGAGTACCCCAAACTACAAAGAGTTTTTCTCTTTTTGCAAATTAATTGGATAGGCATTATAATCATAAAGCTGCTCTTCTTGTGGAATACAGCTCAAGCTCTGGTCAGAAAAAAGGCTGATAAGATTAGGTTAGATTAGTTTAGCTTTAATGATGCTAGTACTCTGTATGAAAAGACAATTACTGCACACTGNTGTGTGTGTGTGTGTGTGTGTGTGTGTGTGTGTGTGTGTGTGTGTGTGTCTGTGTGTGTGTGTGTGTGTGTGTGTGATATATAGCTTTAACCACATATTCATTGCAAACACACTGACACACATGAGTATAATGCTCTCCCGGACACTGAACCATTCCTGTATGAGCCACGCAGACACTCACACTGCACACACACTCCTACTGTTACAGAATTGGCCCCAGTAGAGAGCTTTTAGCATTTAAGCAAGCCTTTTAAAATCTAGACAGAAAGACATTCCAGGCAAACTCACATGGGTTTAAGGGCGGTTAATGTCCATGTAAAAATATGGCCTAATAGGACATTGCACAATGAGTATTAGTCCCAGTGCGAGCCAGGTAATATGTACATAAGCATGGAGGCTTTTTTTTATCTAAATTACACTATTTGTGAGATCCTGAGGTTTTAATGTTTAATGTTTGCAGTGTAGGGTTTTATACTGTAACGAGTATGTTTATGCAATAATTACAGCTACGCCTATATCCATTCATCCTTAGTAATGTCTTTCTCCAGGTCACAGTCGCAGTGGATGTGGAGCCAAACCTAATACTGGACACCATTAACACACACATTCACACACATATTAACACACACATTCACACACACATTCACACCTAAGGGGCAATTCAGCATAGTTCAGCCCATGTAGATGCATGTTTTTGGACAGAGGGAGGAAACCGGAGAATAAAGTGAAGTGAAGTGAAGTGACTTTGTGGCCAAGTGTGGTGACCCATTCTCAGAATTTGTGCTCTGCATTTAACCCATCCAAGTGCACACACACACCCGTGAACACACACCCGGAGCAGTGGGCANGAACCCACCACCTTCAGGTTCACCTTCAGGTTACAAGTCCGACTCTCAGACCATTAGGCCACGACTGCCCCCAAATAGGTAACAAACCCACAATACACAGGGAGTAATACACACAGAAAGTAACACAAGATCAGCATCAAATGTCAATTAATATCAGACATTACCAGTATGGTTTGAAAAGTAAACAGTAGTTTGTATTATTAACAGAAGCTATTGAATGTATGAGTATGATTTATTGAAAGCTATTCAAATAACCAGCCTCCTTTTAACTACCTTTTGACGTCTCTAAAACATTACATGCCTGCGTTCATGTGTGCAAAACTAGGCTAAGAAATACAGAGGATGTTGCAACTGTACTCAGCAATGAAAACTAAACGAATGACAAGTAAAGCCTGTTCTGTGGTGACGTAGAGAGGAGAAAGCCTCTGATGCTCAATTATCCATCAAATGTGCTCTGGATATCACTTTACTCCAAAGTCTTGGCAGCTGTCATGCTTTTCTTCCTACTTGCTCAACAACATAACCCCCTCACAGAGCTCCACACAGCGCTGTATAGCAGTAAATATGGAACGTCTGAGAATGTTAACACAAACCTGATTACAGCGTGTGCCTCTGGGGCTTACATCACCATTAGACTACCGATTTCTCTCTCCCAGTGCTCTCAAAATGGAATGCCATTCCAAGTGTATTGCTTCTCTGCATGAGACACTATAATGAACATCAGTGTAATTGATAGGACCACTTATCCCAAGCAAGTCATCAAACTCATCAACACATAGAGGGAAAAAAATTATGGGTCCTATCAACACCAGAGTTTGTGAGTAATTGTGTGTGATGAGAAGGATCAATAGGTTGAAAGCATCCACATATCGCTCTGGCTTTTATCCATGCCAAATTGGTCCCAATGATATCACACTGTGTGCACACCAAGTCTAATAGAGACCTTTATAATAAGCAGGGCTAGAGCAGCATGTCCATAGCTTTGGAGACCAATTAAGAGTTTAAGTGATGCCCATGTCATACCCTGAATATGAATTCAGTACATTATCCAGACTCAAATCATCACACAGGCCTTACATGACCCTCAGATTAAAACCATATCCAGCTCCAAGACTTTACTCAAGCAAATCAAGCGAAATACAATCGGCATAATGTTGTCTTAGCGATACACCAAGTCATTCGGAAAGATTTATTGGCTGTTGCAGATCTGGAAACTATAATATCCTGATGCAACCAAGTGGCAGGCCCCTTAATGATGAGGATATAGAGAAAAACATTTTGGCATTGTGTTCAGCAAGTGTCTTAGACAGCTGTAAATGGATTAATAGAGAAAATAAACATACACATCACATCCGTGTCGTAACAGCGGGACATTCACAAAGCATACACTGATCTCCAAGCAGACGCCAGACATTCCCCCACTCCCAAATGCAACCATGTATCTCAAATAATGTGTCTGATTTACTGAAAGCTATTCCAAAAACACTGAGATTCTGGCCATTAAGACTGTTTGATGTATTGTTCTAATGATTAAGCTAATGGAGGTCCATATTTTACGCTATTTAATTTTAAAATTCCAGAAAGATTCATCTGAAACACCTAGCCCTAAAAGCACCTAGACATGAAGTGAAGTGAAGTGACTGTGGCCAAGTGTGATGAGCCATACTTGGAATTTGTGCTCTGCATTTAACCCATCCAAGTGCACACACACACACACACACACAGTAGCGAACAAACACCGTGAACACACACCCGGAGCAGTGGGCAGCCATTTTAGCTNAGACTCGAACCCACGACCTTCAGGTTCACCTTCGGGTTACAAGTCCGACTCTCAGACCATTAGGCCACGACTGCCCTAGTCATGCGACATTTAAAGGTATACAGGTGCCATACTATATTCAGTCTAAATCTTAAGAATGTGAATAATCTCATAATTCTGTCTCATAAACCTGAAGGGTTTGAGGTGGAGGCCACTGAGGTGGAGTGATGTAACTTTGGGAGACTGAAATGCGTGGCTATAGCAGCTTTCAGCAGAACGTGGTTGTAGACATCTAGAACTCTTTGATCACCAGAGAAACCCTTTTGTAGAACCGTACAACAACGTACTTCCTCCTTAGGCTTCTAAGTAAAAATGTTTTAGGTAGCTAAGAGACCTTAACTATCTAAAGAAAAAAAGTTTCTAAAAAGTTCTCACATGATACTAGAATTTGCTACTACTACTACTACTACTACTACTAATAATAATAATAATAATAATAATAATGGTTAATTTATATAGCACACTGGCCATTGTGAACAGCAATTGGAGCCGAGCTCTGGTACTGCAATTCAATGAAAATGTAAAGCATAGCATGGTATGATGATGATGATGATGATGATGATGATGATGATGATGATGGAGTGGCAAGCATAAATGGCAGGGCTAAGCCTTGACTTAAAGTGAATTTTTTTTAATTAAATGTTGTTGTTTTTTATTTGTTTATGTGTTTCATGGAAACACGAACAATTTCATCACTTACAGCGAAGTTAAAATACACAGTATGGCGAGAAGTAAAGGCTAGGGCTGATTTCTTTGTAGCTCAGACTGTACAATAACACAGTTTAACACCCCCTAGATTTTGTGATTTTGTGTGCATGTGTATTGCTGTAGTAATGTAATAAATGAATAAACAGGATCAAAGTTAATTACATTTTCAGTGATTGATTTTCAGAATGCCTTGGAATGGAAGTCAATAGATTGAGCTACAGAGCTGTAAATTTTGTGTGGATTGAATGGAAGAGCTTTTCTGGTTAAATGCTTGCTATTCAGAAGAAACATGGCATGATAAAGGAAACAACTGGCTTAAAAAAAAAAACAGCAATCACTGATGGTGTTTATGTGTAATAGTTTCATGCCAATAATGAGACCACTATTAGGCTCAGCCATAGTAGTTGCATTATAGCAGCCTTAAGTTACTCATAAGTAGTAGACAGCTGTTAGCCCTATCGAATCAGCCCTGTCATTCAATATCATGACCGACTGTCATTGAAACTCTGATTTAAAAATGTTAAATTGTGAAATTGTTTCCTTCAGATAATGTAATTGCTGCTGTTGTGACTGCTGGACATATACATGATTAAAGCAACATTTATTTCTTCCTGCTGAAACCTTTTACTGTATCATATAGATTTATTCACATACTAATTACTAATATTTTATGTAATTCTTATGCCAAAATTGAGGAATACCCAAGGAAAGCTTTCGCCCCTAGTTATACTTGCTATATTAAGCCTTTGACACTGAAGCAGCTCATTCTGAAAGCTTGCTTTAATGACATGTCATGATATTAGTGTTGAAAACAATTTAACACCTGACGTCTACAATCAAATGGTTTTCACCCTACATAGTGGATGCTGGGTCCGATCAGGCAGGATTTGGGACTGAACCACAGGTTCGTGAAGCAGACAGAGGAGTCCCAATGCCCTCACTCAGCAGTTGCGTTTGGCTTCCAAAAATGCCAGTGTGTGGCTTGGACTCTTTTGCATAAAAATTGAATCATTCATTAAGACATAAATTAGATTTTGACACACACAGGGCACCCCCAAACTCCAAGCTACCCCCTCTACTCGATCTGAAACGATGAAGTGAAGTGTAGCCATTGCAGCTGCTATTCACACGCAGGAGATAATTGGCAATGAAAAGTCAGTGCGCGCCATTGCGCTGTCCGTGGGATCATTGTTCATTTTCCCCCATTGCCTATTGAGCACTACACTGAAAACCTGAGTGTTTCCTTTCAGTTTTCGGTATTCACTGCGTGTTGCCTGGTTACTCGGGACGGGGGGAAATACTGGCCCCATTAATCACAATGCAACTTTTTCTTAAGGAGGCGTTGATACACGTTAACGACGCTCCGCGCACAAAGCAGTGATGGACTTCTTCATGTCTTATGGGAAGTGGATGAAACTCCTGTGAATGCTGCAGTCCTGTTGCTGACTGCCACACTGCCTTGCATTTAGCCTACATAGGCTAGTCAAGTACGCTGTGCCTGGTGCTTAGTGTTATTCTTCTGCTCTGTTTATGCAGCACTGTCAAGTGTCTAGAAGCTTTATGCTGTATGCAGAATGTTCATCAGCACCTGAGCTGGCCAGAAGCAGTGCTTTATACAAATGCTTTATACACCTCTGTGTACAGTATGTATGAAGTAGCCTACATATAACTGCGGGAAAATGATTTCGGTTTTCAGTCATCATGTAAACAATGAGACAATACAAATTGAATATTGTAGTCGCACATTAAAGCAATGCCGCATTTTTTTTTCTTGCCCATTTTGCAAGGCCGCTTAGCTCTTTTTAAGTCTTTTAAGGCTCTCCGGCTAGGAGAACGCAGGAGTCCTGCCACCCAGAGCAGAATCAAAAAGAACCAACCGCTTCCCCTTAAAAGGACTTGTTTTCCTCTTGAATTATGAAAGTAACGGAGAGGTAACAGGGAGCGCGCGGTACCCGACAGCTTAAATCCCCTTAAACCCTTCCACGTGGCTCGACTGGTCGCGGCAATTATAGAGCTCATTACAGACTCATAAAGGCTCTGGGCTGCAGGATTACTGCGCAGACAATGACATTTCTTTCGGAAAGATTTAACGCGAAAAAAGTATAACGCTGAAGCCAGGATGGTGTGATGTGGAGGCGCGCTGCGCATCCATTTACCCATTCTCTCTCTCTCTCCCTTCATTCTCTCTCTCTCTCTCTCTCTCTCTCTCTCTCTCCCTTCACTCTCTCTCTCTCCCTTCATTCTCTCTATCTCTCTCATATGATTGTATGTAGTATACAGGAACAGAAAATAAAAATTGATCAGGAGTAATAAAATAGTCTCTCTATCTCTCTCATTCTCTCTCTCTCCTTCATTCTCTCGTCTTCATATTCTCTCTCTCTATCTATCTATCTATCATTCGCTCTCTCTCCTTCATTCTCTCTCTCTGTCTTTCGCATGATTGTATGTAGTACACAGGAACAGAAAATAGTAGCTGATCAGAGTAATAAAATAGTCTTAAAATAGTCTCTCTCTCTCTCTCTCTCTCGCTCTCTCTGTCTCTCTCTCTGTCTCTCTGTCTCTCTCTCTCTGTCTCTCTGTCTGTCTGTCTGTCTCTCTCTCTCTGTCTCTCTGTCTCTCTCTCTCTGTCTCTCTCTCTCTCTCTCTCTCTCTCTCTCTCTCTCTCTCTCTGTTATTACGCCGTGTTCACTCCATTACAGCAATTACATCCCGCTTGACAGATGTGTTCGTTTCTTCCTCTGCGCCTGGGCCAGATTTAAGGTCTCATTCTGCAGTGTTGAAGAACGAGGCCTCTCCTGCTCCTAGCAATTAAAGGCATATGAGAGCGGCCTCCCCCGCGCTCAGCCAGCAGACCACACCGCCATGAAGCCGCCGTTATTAGGCAGTTTACCCCCTGTCCTCAATTAGCCTACTGTAAGTCCGTATTTACTCACCCCTCAGTATCCTTAAAAGCATCTTGAATGATGGCTATGTTGGCCATGATTTACATTTTAACCAAACAGTTTAGACCAAGGCCTGTAATCTGGGCTGCAGGATTAATGGTGTAATTAATGGTAATTATGTTGATGCATGCATGGACTCGACTGTGTAGCTGTACTCTATTCTGGGTCCATCTCTTCTGATTTTATATCAATTAAAAACAAATATAATATAAAGTGCACTTTTTTATATAACGTGCACTTATCCACTGTAGGCCCGTTTTAAAATACCAAATATGTCTTATCTTCATAAATAAGAAATCATAAAATATCGCAATATTATAATATTAATGTTGATGGCAGGACAGGTGTGGATGCGAATAAGAGACTGGAGTAATGTGACAGGACCTAATGCCACCTTCCAGAAGTAAAATGTATTTTATATTGCACATAGTTAAAATATTCTGAACATATTCTCTGCAAGATACTCAGTATGGTTTCTAATAATAATAATAATAATAATAATAATAATAATAATAATACTAATAATAATTTGTCTTCACGTTCCTCAAAGTACAAGATTTTTGTAAAATCATGACCGTATTATTATTATTATTATTATTATTATTATTTAATAATAATAATAATAATAATAATAATAATAAATGAAAGTGTAAGCTCTGGCTGCTCAGGTCTCGCGAGAGTGGCGCACGCTGGAAAGGGCGCGAGCGCACACATGAAAGTGAGTAGAGTCGGGCGAGGACTGGGCGGACGTCTAGTTTGGCCGATTAATAACAGTGTTCAACTCCCTAATCGCGTAAAGAGGAATAGCTGTCTGTTTGTCCGGCTCTAATACCTCGACAATCAACACTTTCTAATTGAATCCTAATCGCTATCAAATTGCACGCACCCACACTCGACTGCGTTTTATAAAGCGTTAATCCCAGGACAGGACCATTTGTCCAAACTTTCCTGAGCCTTGCTTAAGAGCCGTGAAGTGTGTGCATGCAGTACAGAGTCACACGATTTATTGCTTTAAACCATCTGTGGAAAAGTCCTCAGAATTCAGCTGGACAAACAACCAGTTTCATTTTACTGCTAGGTAGATACCAAGATGTCCAGCATCTCAGTCATAGATAGATAGATAGATAGATAGATAGATAGATAGATAGATAGATAGATAGATGTAGACACGGCGTCAGTGTAGGCATGTCAGTAAACTGTGTTGCCAGCAACTCTCATTAATAAGGGAAACTGTGGAGAAAAAGCATGCAGCAAGAAGTAACTCGACTGGATGGCCAGGGTTCTGATTGGTAGCGCGCTCGGGCATCACGTGTCTCGGGTCACGGGAGAGACTAAAGCCCCTATGCTGGGAGTCGCACGTGGGTGACGTTAGGGCCGGCCCTCTCCAGGCTCCCTTTTGTTGACCCATCAAACATAAGCTCCTTCTCAGCTCCCGAGGGCTTCAGAAGACAGCAAAGAGCACTGAATATTCTGCACACCGGCTGTAATCCCGGGTTGGCATCATCACAAGAAGCCATGTCCAGGTCTTTCTATGTCGACTCACTCATCATCAAGGACTCGGCCAGACCCGCGCCTCTGGGCGAGCACACAGCGCAGGACTTCTTCATCCCCATCGGCATGCACGCACCGGGTGTGATGGGTGTCCCTGCGGCTGCATGTCCGTCCCGGAAAAGCGGAGCTTTCTGCGTGTGTCCGCTCTGCGTCGCCTCGCATGTGCACTCGCCCCGGGCTGGCCTGCCTCTGCTGAAGGCTCCAGGCTTCCCGAGCGGAGATGCGCCATACTGCCAACGGCTCGCGCAGCAACACAACACCGCGCCTGTCTGCACGCCCCCCGCGTACAGCGTCACTGACCCACGGAGATACCACTGCCTCTCCATAGGTAAGGCGGAGCAAGTGCTCTTTAACACACCTGCTTCTACCTGACCCTGGATAGTTTATGTTCGGAAATTTTGATAGGTTATCTTCTAAATCTTGATAGGTGATGTTGGAAATCTCGATAGGTCTACAACCTTTAGAGCTATCCACTACAACTCTTATAACTATCCATAACAACCCTTATAACTATCCACTACAACTCTTATAACTATCCATAACAACCCTTATAACTATCCATAACAACCCTTATAACTTTCCACTACAACCTTTAGAGCTATCCATAACAACCCTTATAATTTTCCACTACAACTCTTATTTGTCTCGAAATGAATCTGGGGATCTTATTTTTGGACTTAGGGAATTCCACGATTTACTCTACATTACAAATATGGTCACTGGTATCACTCCTGTGTTGTTATCCTGCCTCTAAGTGTGCTTCTTCTTCTTCTGTGCGCACTTAACCAAATACGAGCTATTCGTTAGGAATAAACAGCAAGTTCAGTGTTATGTTGTTTTACATAAAAGACATTCATAAAACACGACGAGCCGTTGCTCATATTAAAGTTGTACTACCTTTCTGTTACCTGCAGGTGCGTCGGATACCGGCCACGTTCAGAACGGAAAGCGCATGCGCACGGCCTTCACCAGCACGCAGCTTCTCGAGCTCGAGCGCGAGTTCTCCTCTAACATGTACCTGTCGCGCCTGCGCAGGATCGAGATCGCCACGTACCTCAACCTGTCGGAGAAGCAGGTGAAGATCTGGTTCCAAAACCGGCGCGTCAAGCACAAGAAGGAGGGCAAAGGCGCGCAGCGGAGCGCGCACGCGGGGTGCAAGTGCTC
>CM074963.1:2652590-2655090 GCA_037577455.1 Pangasius macronema
ATAGATAGATAGATAGATAGATAGATAGATAGATAGATAGATAGATAGATAGATAGATAGATAGATAGATAGATTGACTAATGCTACACAAAATAAAGTTGCATTGCCTTGACAGAGATTTGTCACTAAGCCCTTCACAAGTATTACAAAACTTCTGCAAACATGGTGCATGTATCCTCCTGTGTTTCATATCCATGGTCTCTCCTCTCATATTTATCTTTATTTATTTGACATGGGCTCTCAGCATTATATCATATAAATAATTTGTTACACAGAAATCTAACCATTATGAAATTAAAATTAAAAAAATTAAACTTATTCTAAAACCAAAAACGATGTACTAGCCCTGTAAATAAATAACAACAAAACAAACCAAAACAGCGCCGAGGCTCTTTACCGCATCGTGGAGCAACCGCCTTGCCTCAAGAGCAAATATCAAATGCACTTTAGCCAACCTGGCGCAATTAATTATTCGTCCATCATCCATGACAGCTACGTGACCACCAGCGAGTAAACACGTGACTGTGCTTCAGATTGAGGCCCTCGGGTGTGTACACACTCCACAGCGCGCACCTGTTGCTCAGGTTCTGCAGAAAGCACGCTGGCTCTTGGAGCAGAGACATGGACTCACTGGACGTGTATTATAACGGAACCTTCGAGCAGCAGAACCACGACGGTGTGGAGCGAGAGCCGCCAGCGTGTCTGTACTCCCGGAGAGCAGAGCAGATGCCATATTTAGAGCTGCACAGTAATACGGCGCTTGGGAATCCGGACAGAGAGTTGGCGCCCTACGAGCTGCCGTCCTGTCAGCACACCCCCTCACCCGGGTATCTTCAGGAGGAAGGCCCACAGGCTGATGCCTACCATCTGAGGACCGATGAGACGACGGGGCACATGGCCTTTCCATGGATGAGAGCTTCAAGATCTCAAATCTGCCAGGCACCCATGACAGGTAACGCTCTTACACACTTTAGAATCCTCAGTCATACATCTACAATGCACATGCTGCATAAGTCTATATAAGTGGATAGGTTTAAGGTTTAACAGTACAAGTTTAAATGTATAGGCATCACTGCATGTGTGTTCATTCAACACTGTAACAGTTCATTCATTACTGCAATAGTGTACCGAACACTACTAAACAGGTACTAAATCAACAATACCAGTGAACAGGTACTAAATCAACAATACCAAGTTAAGTGTATTCACCGGCCACTTTATTATAAACACCCACACCCCAGCTCATTCATGCACTTATCCAGTCAGCCACATTCAGACTGAGGGAAATGTGATCTTAGTGACTGCAACTGTGGCATGGTTGTTGGTGCCAGATGGGCTTCAGAAACCGATGATCTCCTGGGATACAATCTTTTCTAGAGTTTACACAGAATGGGGCAAAAAAAAACAAAATGTGTGAGAGGAACAGTTCCTCAACAGGATAAAACATGTCTTGTTGATGAGAGAGGACAGAGAAGAATGACCAGACTGCTTTGAGCTGACAAGAAATCTACAGTAACTCAAATGACCACTCTTTTACATTTGTCGTGAACAGAAAAGCATTTCAGAACGCACAACACATTGAACCTTGAGGCAGATGGGTTACAAGATTAGAAGACCACATCGGTTTCAAATCTGGGTCTGAGGCTGAATCGACAGAGGGCACAGGCTCACTGAAACTCTTCAGATGAAGATTTGAATAATGTCACTGGCACTGATGGATCTTGATTTCTGCTGCAGCATGCAAATGGTAGGGTCAGAATTTGGCATCAAAAGCATGAATCCATGATACCACCCTACCTCGTGGGCCCCTTAAAACCAAAGGAGCAACGTTTAAATGCCACAGGTTTTCTGAGTCTTGTTGCTGGCCATCTGCATCCCTTTATGGCCACAATTTACTCATGTTATAATGTCTTCCAGCATGATAATGAACCATGTAAGAAAGCACAAGTCATCTCAAACTGGTTCCATGACCATGACAGTGTATATCAATGCCCTCCAAAGTCACCAGAGCTCCTGAATTCACTAGAGCACCTTGATAAGAGATTCTCAGCATGAACATGGCAACATGGACCAGAATCTTAAAGGACGTTTCCAACAATCTGTTGAATCCGTGAGACAAAGAATTGAGGCTGTTCTAAGAGCAAATGGGATCTTTGCCTAGTATTAGTATGATGTTCCTAATAAAGTGGCTGGTGAGTGTATGTGTAAATAAAGCGCTGTAACAGTCAATGTAATTCCTGTATGAATTCAACACAATGACTCAATTCTCTTCTCTATAGCTATTAAATCAGAATTATGTCGACTTCATAGCGCATCAACACAAAATGCTAATGTAACAGCTGCAGGAGTACATTAACTCACTGAGTGCTGAATTAACACCAGAATGAACTCTAATGAACATTAACACTGACAATGTGTTTTATTGTGCATGTGAACAATACATGATGGTGTCAAAAAAAATCACGTAACAATAAAGCATATAATACTGCAGGTGCTGTAA
>CM074963.1:2660090-2681603 GCA_037577455.1 Pangasius macronema
CACAAAAGTGCCTTCAGCTTCTAATAAATAAATAAATAAAAACTCAAACTCCATCATTCACAAACCTTAGCTTGCTACATAACCTGCAAATCTAACACAACAAATAATATTTTCTGTCCCTGAAAGCAGTAGTGCTGGCTGATGAATTTCTCTACATATTGGTTACACTGGTTTCCACTAGCAGGCTGTGCAGGCACTGGGACAGAGCCAGTGAGTCCCCTGATTTCATTCTATAAACTATAAACAGCTCGTATTATACAGAAAGGATCCTCCTGCATTTGCAGAAACACGAACAGACATTTTTTCTTCCTTTCTGAACCTTTCTTTATTCACAGCCTCCTTCTGAAGTACAGAGAAATCCGAGTCCTCTGCTTGGACTCTTATTTTGAAAAAGAATGGGAGTGTGTGTGTGTGTGTGTGTGTGTGTGTTTGGGGGGGGGGGGGTCTTCCTAAGAGTTATTTAGATTTGAGCCAGATTATTAGTTCTCCGGGAAGGATGGACTGTAAGGCTGAATCAATTAGAGAGCGCATGAGCGGCGGCGCAGGCGCATGAGAGAGAGAGAGAGAGAGAGAGAGAGAGAGACTGCAAACACTCCACACACGCGCACACACACATACACACACTTACATACATACGCACTGAGGATTAGAAGCGCTACAAAAGTCAGGAGGACCCTTACCAGCGCTCAGTGGAGAGTTGTACAGGAGTACTGCCATTCAGCTCGTTTGTTTTGTTTTGTTTTTTTTCTTCTTTCATCGAGGGAACACACAAAAGGATTTTTAAAAAGGTATTGTGTGAGTAAATTGGTTTGATTGCACTAATTGGCTCCTCATGTTTTTTTTTTCCTTTCCAAACAATAGCTTCTTGTGCCTTTTTTTAAAGGCATACATTAGCTGATTCAATTCCAATTTATATTCTTACATTCTTTCTGAATTTATAGAGCAGATAAAAACATTTTAATTCATTTAACAAATAATTGACGAGCATTTTCTCCCCCAAACACGGGGATTGGATTGGAATTAATCATTGCATGGTTTTGCCCAGAAAACCTTTGCAGTTTTTTTTTTTTCACGTCCACGTTTGTGCGTCTGAGCGGACTGCAGGATCTCTCCGCTCCTGAGCCTGATGTTCACCCCAACTTGTGCACGCAGCCCAGGGCGGATTTACAGGCATTTCGGAGTTTCCCATATGGTGTCCAGCCCGAGCTCAGGAGAGAAAGGCGGCTGGGCTCCAGCGCGCAGCTGGGGGTGCCATCCTGCATCTAATGGCAAACACATTTCCCACTCTGTACCAGCTTGATTCCCATCTACATGGAATGCGCTCGAGTGAAATGGAATATCGTGCATCTGGAGTCATTTGCGCAGATACTACACATTTCTTCACATTATAGAGAAAGAATATAGACTCCTTTGGATGCTTGAAGTACAACATTTTTACAGCGGTGGATGACTTCGGATGTTCTCTCTCTCTCTCTCTCTCTCTCTCTCTCTTTTTTTTTCTTCTCCTCTGAAGAGTTGTAGTATATGCCTCACTTTGGAGAGGAGCACACGGCCACGTATACGACCACTGGCTCCATCTCTCTGATTAAAGCAATTTGTGCGCCGTGCAGACTTCTATCTTTGGATAAACTTGTCTCCTGGATTCCCGTGGAGCATGTGGGATTAGGTTAAACAAGAAGAGATAACGACAGAGGATGGTAAATTGTAACATTCCTCACTCAGCTGTTGCTCCAGAGTGTCAGGCGCGCAGATTCGCGGCTTTGGGGTAAGACAGATGCGCATCTGCGCGTGGGAGGAATGCAGTCGGTGGAGAGCTGGGTGGAGAGCGGGTGGAGGTGGGGGAGTCCGGAGTGAGGGTCTGTCCGAGATCTGAGCCTTCCTTCGTCAGGAAATCAAACCACTCTCCAATCGCGTCCCTTTGGGCTCGAGCGGGATGATTGTGCGCGGGATTGTTAAACGGATAAGGATTTCCCAAACCAGTGCGTTAAGCGCCAAGAGGACAGACGGCTCGTTTAATTGCAGCTGGATTGGTCAAGGACAATTACTCCCATCCGAGTACTGCTCACGCAAACGACACTAAGGGCAGTAAAGCAACACAGGCAGCCCACCCCAACCACACACTGCTCCTTTACTGCCTTACTGTCAGTACTTTGAAGTGGATTTATCTGCCTCCATGGATGGAAGTAGTAAAAACACACAGATTATTAGCTATGTACAAATCCGACCCTCACCTACGCGCTGCAATACTTTGACTATTTACTAGGTTGCGTTTATACAGTCATATAGTTTTGGATGTAGACATAACCAAATTACGCAAAATCATCTCTTAAATGCTTAAAGTGACACAGTTTTGCTTTCGCCACAATTGCGGAAGAATGAGATGTTAGCTGTCTCACAGAGAGTGGCTTTCTGTCCCGAGTGCTGATGGGATCCAGGGGGGATCCACAGCAGACAAGCAGATAAACCCGAGACGCGCGGAATGTCCGACTGCAGCTCCTCTGCGCTAAGAGAGCTCTTTCCTGATAACTTAGCAGTTAAGTAGATAAGATAAGCTAGTTTGATAATAAGAAGTAGGCTTTGGCGACTGAGGACAGGCCAGAACCCTGTTTTGGAATGATTACTGTCTCACATTTTGGTGGGAAGAGAAAAAAAAAAAGCTGAGCTAAAACTTCATCACTGGGTTTATTTAAGATTTGTAATCACTAATGCGCACATCTAGTAACATTTATTATATAGGCGATTTGTTTATATTCTATCATTAAAAAACAAAGAGACAAAACTCTTGGCTGATGCACTCGGATAATTCAAGTCACTCTATTGTGCTTAGAAATGACTCCTGCTCGTTTGCCCCTCTGAGAAACGCTGTACTGTGTCGCCCCCTAGCGAGGGCAGAGAGATGAGCAGCGCCACTGTGTCACTGGGGACCTGAGACCAGGCAGCGTCCGGAGCTTTATGGACATTGCTGTGAAGAAGAGGACTTTTTTTGGAGCTCTGTTTCCGCCTGGGATTACTCTCAGATCTGCGTGAAGCACAAGTGGAAATGTATTTCACATATTCCACACCAAAATGTGGCTGTTTTTTTTCACATTCAGAGACAGCCTCTTTTAATTTGTCATTTTTTTTAATAATTATCAGAAGCCCACAATGTGTATATGAACCCTGTAAAATTTCGTACCACTTTCATGTGGTATGAACATCCCGAGCAACCTTAAATATACATAATAATGTTTCGTGACATTCACATCATCCAAGGAAATACATTTTTGGAATATAATTAAATTCTGTGTCACCCAGACAGCTTACAGATGTGTTTAAAATCAGCTACAGCAATGCGTATCACAATTGCAAAAGGTGGTACTACGTTTACAACGAAGTGGGCCTAACCTATCTCTCTCTCTCTCTCTCTCTCTCTCTCTCTCTCTCACATTTCAGCTGAACACAACTTAAGCAATAATGTGGATACTGAAGACACATCTCCTTTTGGGGGTTGTCCTCTTCGGAATATTGCAAAGTAAGTTGTTGTTTTTTAAAAAAGAAAGTTATGTTTATTTGCAGCGAACATGAGTGTTGCTTATCCTACAGAATAAAGCCGACAGAAAAAACTGCTTAACCTGTGTCCATGTTCTCCAGATGGGGCGTGTGAACTGTCTCCTCCGATCATCGTTTCGGATAGAGAGGAGTTTGTGTTAGAGCTGCACTCCGTGTTTAACATCAGCTGTATAGGGAAGAAGAGCGTCGTGTGGGAAGAGCCGCTACCAGTTAACACACACGTGCAGGACGGGTATTACACGACCACGCTGCTGATCGACGGCGCCGCAGCTCATCACACGAGAGAGTACACGTGCGTTTACAAGAGCTCAGACGAAGAGCATTCAAACATAAACGACATGGCCAGCATCTACGTTTTCGTCCCAGGCAAGTATTAACAGTGGTGTGAAGTCAGTACGATGGAGGCGTTTTGTGTGATTAGTGTATGAGTGTATGTATATTATATAAAAAGTAATTCTTAAATTTACTTTTTCTTACACAAATTACCACTAGCAAATAAGTCGATCTTGATGAGACATCATGTGTGACATCATGTGTGACCATTCTACAAATATTATTTGTTTTTTGTATTTTCTTACATAATACTGGATGCTAACATCCTGATGTTTTACTTCAGACCCTCAAGTTCCATTTGTTCCTGAGGATCCGACAGAGGTCTCCCAGGATAGCATTCCTTGCCGCGTTACAGATCCGCAATCTGCTGTGATTCTACGGAGTCTACCAAGTGGAGAAATGCTCCCATCTCACTATGAAGAGAAGTATGGATTTATAGGCTTCTTTACTCCTGGCCAGTACGTGTGTGAGACCGTTGTGAATGGTGAGGTGGTCCGGAGCATGGTGTACACAGTGACGGACATGCCAAGTAAGCCTAAGTCCATATTCGAATTAGGCATCAAGAGCGAGTTTTGATTTTATTTGACCGCTGCTAACTGTGTGTGTGTGTGTGTGTGTGCATGTGCCTGTGTTCAGATGGATCAGATATGTTTAATGTGATGGAGAACGATTTCAGTTTGAAACTGACAGCCAGTCAAGAGGAGATAAAAGAAGGGGAAGCTTTCAACCTGACCTGCATGGTTCCACCTGGTGCTCTCTATGTCCAGCAATGGTTGCATCCCAGTAAAGAGGTAAGGGAATTTTATTTTCCTTTCCCACCCATGCATTGTCGGACTCGTCAGACTCATGAGTCCGTGCTCTTTCTTCATTAATCTGCTAAAGAGACGATACATACTGCATGTAAGCCAGCAAATCACTGAAGAGCAAAGCTTTACTCTCTGAGGGATCTGTTTTGCAGTGGGCTTTTTTGTTTGTGCTTTGGGTGTGTGTGTGTGTGTGTGTGTGTGTGTGTGTGTGTGTGTGTGTGTGTGTGTGTGTGTGTGTGTGTGTGTGTGNAGTGTGTGGCTGTATGTCAGTAAAAGATTAAAGGAGGACTTTTAGTGCTGACCATTTGCTCAAGTGTTTATGGGGGGGCTTTGTCAGTGGGCGGGGTTTGGTCTGTCTCCAAAACAACAACTTTCTCAGCAGTGTCTCAATGTTTTTCAACCATATGGGCATATTGTAGCAAACGTTATATATGTGATCAGAATGGAAGATGTTAAATTGTGATTTCCCTGTGCTCTGATAGCCATATATATATATACAGTTGTGCTTTGTACGGGATCGCATTCATTGGCTGTTTAGATGGTTTATTAGAGAAACTCCCTCTAGAAGCACCAGAGCTGAGATAGCAACTCTTTTTTTCAGTCTCCGGGACAGATTTACTTCTGCTGACAGATGGATGCTCTCCAAAGCCCCACATGCTGAAGCCAGTGCCAGACGTGGAGATAGCCAGATCGAAAGAAAGACTAAAACAGATCTTTTAGGCAGAATATTTTTAACATGACTAAGGTAGATGACAGAGAGTGAGCGAACTAGGTATGGACTGTTCAGTATATCCATAAAGTATGTATATGTATGAGTGAATAGTGTGTATCTGTGTTTCACTTTGACCCAACCCCAGGCTGTTGGTGCTATTCAGAAGAAGGAGTCCTACCCTGATAAGGTTTTGTATATCCTCAGTATCCCACATGCCTCAACGAATGACAGTGGCTTCTACGAATGCTCTGTCACAGAGCAGTCCAGCGGCAAGATCCACTCCTCCCAAGTGACCATCACTGTCCATGGTAACATTCTGCCTCTTGTTTGATTATCCTGCACCTTGGTATTCTCCATGCAAAGCTACTGGAGGAAATGAATTAAACAGATGTATACTGGGGCCCTGACAGACCAAGCCAACACCAAAGAACTAGCAACAACCAAGTTTCACCGATTGTGCATTTACTCCTCACATGGTTTTGAAAGGTGCAATCAAACACCACAAGAAGTACATAAGTACTGCCAGTGCCCATATGACATAACTTGTCATACCGATAGGGGGCAGTAGCAGATTATGTATTCATAATCCAAGGCACAAATCATGTAATTTGTCCAAAGCATAAAGATCCAGTATCAAACACATTTGTCTAAAATCTCCAACCAGTATACATCATAGTATGTCCAAATTGTACACCACCTATTAATATCACTACCTGTAATAATATATTCGGCATACTATTTACTGTTGAAGTATGAAGGTTTGGACAAACAGAGTAGCCTATCTATCACTTTTATGCCAAATATTTTAAACATTTTGCTCACTCTGGCCATTTTGCTGCAAACATATAGCTAGCTACAACAGATGAGCAGTTGATACATACTGTATGTGTGCACTCCACCAAAGCCAATCAGAGAACTATTTCTTCTGCTAGTCTTTGACGCCAGTTCAGCCTGCTCAGTTGTTGAGGAGTGCTAAAGAGGGTCGACTAGCGCCAATGGGCAGGACACACCTGAAAAACGTCAGGCGGTGGCTGCCGACCAAGGCTTGATGATATCCAACAGATACTAGTTGGCTTGGTGTATCAGTGCCCCTAGATATTCTGTTCAGATTCTCCTTTTCACTCACTCTTCTTCTCTCTGGGTTACAGGGGGTTCTTTTGTTACTTTGGATCACAGTGGGATTGGAGCAGTAGAAACCATCTCTCTCCTGGAGGAAGCTGAATTCACCATTTACATCAATTCTGATGCTGTTCCCAAGGTCACGTGGTTCAAAGATGACAATGTATTGAATAGCAATTATATAACTGCCAAGACTACTCTTCTAGCAGACAAAAGGTAAAGTTAGACATGATAATGCAGAACGTCGCATTTATCACCATTTCTTTAGCAGTGCTCATATTTTCTCAGGATAATTTCTGCTGGTGTTGAGATCTCTATGTGAAATCTGTTTTAAAGAAATTAAATGAAACAGTGTTCTGTATGTCCAGATCAGAAAGTCTGTTTGCTTAAAGTTGATATCTGTTCCATCAAGGTACGAGAGACAAAACCAAGACGCTGTGGGACATCTTCTGCTGTCACCTTGTATATTCTAAAATCGTAGTCGACCAAGTTTCTCATCAGAGTTCTCCTTCAAACTCTATGTTAAAGGTAACATCCTATCCATTCCTTGTGCTATTTGCTTTAGATACTTTATTTATGCACAGACTGGCTGAGGTGCCTTGCACTATGCAGTTTATTTTGATATGGCATTTTCACTTTAGTGGGGCAATCCTGCCTTGGTACTTATGTCTGTCCTAGTTTTCTAGAAATCAGGCTTATGTAGTAATTCACACACACACACACACACACACACACACACAGTGTGTGTGTGTGTGTGTGTGTGTGTGTGTGTGTGTGTGTTTGTCCACTCCAGCTGGTGATCCCGAGATAATACAGTCCATGCTGGCTCCGGTAATCTGGCCCAGGGAAGAGACTATGGTGGTGTTCCTTCACTCCATGTTTAGACTGACATGTCGGGGCCAAGCAGAGGTAGTGTGGGATGGTCCCATCCCCCTTGACAAGCAGAAATTAGATGACAAGAGAGGCCTGTTCGTCTCCACGGTGACTGTGGACAGTGCTACAGCCATACACACAGGAGAATACACCTGTTTCTACAAGAACGAGAATCAGACAGAGGAGAGCAGCATCTACATCTTTGTTCCAGGTATGGAGAGACACAAAGAAAGAGAGAGAGAAAAAGAGAAGACAGGACACAGGACACTGTGATTATGTAAACTTGCATTGGTGGTGTTATGTAAACTTGTATTTGGCTACATTTGTATTTTCTTGCTACACATTTGACTGAATTTTGTTTTGCTTCTTTGGAAACTGATGGCATTTGTCTGCACATCCTCTGTTGCAAAATTTTTTGAGCCAACATTTTTTCTTGCTCCTATTCTCTCTCTCTCTCCCTCTCCCTCTCTCTCTAATCCTACTACCCCCAGATCCGAACATGCCATTCGTACCTCCCCCACTGCCCTTTGGGCACCATGTGCTGAAGAGCCCAGAGGAGATGGAGGTTCCGTGCCGCGTGTCTGATCCGAATGCTACCGTGACGCTGTTCCATTTGGAGACTCAGCAGGCCATGCCCGCCAAGTATGACAGCAAGAAAGGTTTTCTAGGCAACTTCACACCTGGGACATATGTGTGTCAGGCCCTTGTGAATGGAGAAGAGCATGAGAGCGAGGAGTACATTGTCCATGGCTGGATAGGTAAGCATATATGTGTGCGTGTGTGTTCATTTTTTATACAACTTCAAAAAAAAAGGTATATTAACATGGTGAGATGCACCACCTTGACAGGAGTTCAAATATCAAATTTATGTTAGTATACCTCAAAAAACAAGTCCCCCGAGTCCCGATGTACATCTCTACTTCCGCCTCTTCTTTCGAGACGACCAACCCCTTTGGGAGGTAGTAAACTGTGTAGCCAAAGGCAGTGACTTGCTGGATCAACAATGGAAATACCCTGGAAAAATGGTGAGAGACAAATATTCCACAAATATTTCAACGTTCTTTATATGGGCAATATCTGTGCAATATTGTCTCAGATATTGCCATTTTAACATTGCTTCAGGCATTGATGCATAATAGTCACATTTTCTTAGATTAATTAATGATGGTTGTCTGTCTGTCTGTCTGTCTGTCTGTCTCTGTCAGGCGGAGCGTGCTAAGATGACACTAAAGGAGAACAAGAAAGATCAGGAGATCTATTACACCCTGACTGTGTCTGATGCCAAAACTAAAGACAGTGGAAATTATGCCTGTTCTATCACTGACATTATGAGCAATGAGAGCCAAACCAAAGAGCTCATCATTACTGTCTATGGTACAGATTACAAACTCTAATACACAGTTTTATGCATGTTACATACTGTATACAGACAGGTGAAAAAGGAAAAAAACAGTGGCTCTGTTGTAGAGGTGTGGGGGGGTGTATGTTGTGATGGGGATTTTGTTGGCATTGTTTCCACCCATTTGTCTTATTAGAGAGAAGCAACACTGCATACAAAGTCATCTTCTTCTTTTTCTTCTTCTTCTTCTTCTTCTTCTTCTTCTTCTTCTTCTGTCGGCTGCTTCCATTAGGGATTGCCACAGCAGATCACTGGTCTGCATATTTGATTTTGCACAGTTTTTATGCCTGATGCCCTTCCTGATGCACCTCTCCCAAATTTTATCTGGGCTTGGGACCAGCATTGGGAGTGCACTGTCCTGTGCAATCCCAGTGGCTGATGTTGGGGTTGGGGTTGGCTCCCTGGCCAGGAATTGAACCCCGGCCACAGCAGTGAGAACGCCAAGGCCTAACCACTAGTCCTCCAGGGACCCTTAATACAAAGTCACCTTCATCTGTCTATCCTGATGAGCTTGCTCTCTTTTAGGATGACAATGCCCCTATTCATAGGGCACGAGATCTCATTGAATGGTTTGATGAGTATGAAATATCATACTATATGGCCATCACACAGTGATCAAGACTTGGGTCAACTCGTGAATACCCTTTTTAACCCGGTCACACAACCTGGTGGTAGTAGTTTTGTCAAGTTGAGGGAATATGATTTAGAAGAACAGTGTTCACTGTTCCAGCACAGGTCCAAAAACATGTACTGGAAGGATACTTGTGATAGCCCAACATCTTATTTAGACACTTTACATCAGTATTTCCTTTAATTTGTCACCTGTCTGTTAGTTCAAGTGAAATACACTAGAATACACTTGAAATACACTAAAAATCTTAGTAAGTAATTGGTATATGTGAACTGAGAAACACAATTCAGCTGTCTTTGTCTTTACAGTGAACTGCTTTCTGTTGAGGGTTTGGGTTTGGGTGACTAGAAAGCAGTGTTGTACTTTGCATTTTGTTGTTATGATTGTGAACTGAACATGCTATTCCTGTTTGGTGATGTATGCTTTACTCTTCTCCAGAGACGGAGTTTGTGTCTCTAGCTCCAATGTTTGCTCCTGTGGAGACGGCCAAACTGAATGATGTTCGCGAGTTCCAAGTGGACATTGAGGCTCTTCCTGCACCCAAGGTCACATGGCTGAAGGATGGCGTTGTACTGGGTGATACTGCTGCAGAGTTTACTACCTCCCTACGGACGATCAGTGAGACAAGGTTAGAAGCTTGGTACACACGCGATTTGACGTAACATGCGCTTTTGGAGTGAGACTCAGAGAACTCATTTGCAAAAAGATTTAACTCTAAATGTGACCTAGTTGAGGGACAATCCAGTTCATGTATTCACATTCACATTTATTTTCAACATACTTGGAAGTGTTTTTGTATAGAGTGTGATAATTTTCTAATAATTCCAATATGCCAGTATGCACATAACTTGTGTGTGTGTGTGTGTGTGTGTGTAGGTACCAGAGCACTCTTGCTCTGATTAGAGCTAAGGCTGAGGACAGTGGCAACTACACGGTGCAAGCTGAGATAGGCAGCCAGAGTGCCAGCCACTCGTTCAACCTTCAGGTCAAAGGTAAAATCCAGAAATGTTTGAAGCCTTGTCATTTCTCCTGTGTCTCTGTCTTCACTTTGTTCTGAATTTGCAGGAGTTTCGGTCACAACTTAATTTTCATGGATTTGCATGGGTTTTTTCTTTTGACTGTCCGTGCATTCTTTCTTTGTCCAATCTGTTTCTGTTTTGCCTGCATTTTCATGCATGTTAGAATTTTACATGAAGCTGTTTTTTTTTCTTTTAGTTGTTCTGAATGTCATTGTCTTATATGGATTCTTAGAGTATATGTACTAACTGATGTAGCTGTGTATATCTCTGCTAATAGTAAAGCTTTCCTGTATGTGTACTGTAGTTCCTGCTGTAATTGTGGACCTGCTAGACCTGCACCATGGTTCAGAAACAGGCCAGGCTGTGGTGTGTATTGCCGGAGGATCTCCCGTCCCTGAGGTGGAGTGGTACATCTGTAAAAACATTAAACAGTAAGTATGACCGAGACTTGCTCCTCTTACTACAGCTGCAACAGTTCTCTTTTTTCTATTTTATTTCATATTTTGATTTTTTTTTGCACCACAAGTTCCTTTTCTTTTTTCATTTTCTTTTTTCACATTTTTTTTTTAGTTCACACATACACTTTCAACTGTTCTGTTCCTCATTCTTAACTATAAATTGTCACATTCACAGTCAATGTCAATGACAGTGTGACAAAAGCATCCTGACATCATCACATTCACCCCTTTTCCTTATTCCCTAGGTGTTCCAATGACACAAACGAGTGGTCACCTCTTCAGACCAACACCACTGGCATCACCATTGATACACACATAGACCAGGACAGCCAGTTGGAGAGTCAGGTGATCTTTGGACATTTGGAGAACACGCTGGCTGTGCGTTGTCTGGCACGGAACGAGATGGTCTCTGTGTCCCGTGAGATCAAACTGGTGGCCAATGGTGAGAATCTCCATCATCCTGTGGCTCTCATAGGCTGACTACATTTCTCTTCAGGAAAATTATGAAACTGTTAACTAAACCGTTCTCTAAAACGTGTTATGACAGATTACATCCCAATTTATGTCATTAAAGATTGAGGAAGTTAGTATTCCAGATCTCACAAATAACCATGTGAAAGACATTGACCAGCTTAGACCAGTGGTTCTCAAGGTGGGGTCTGAGGACCCCCAGGGGTTTGTGAAGCATAGCCATGGGGGTCCTTGTTTTTTGTTATCTTGCTATGGTGATGAAAATCCCAACCCAAAATATCAAAGTTATCATATTTAGGGGTCCAAGCACCAAAGTCAACTCAGGTGGATTGTCTTCTCTTGGTGGAAATTTCAGGAATAGAAAGTTCTGTGGCTCCGTAAACTATTCTTTGGCAAATTTAAAAACTGTTCATGAATAAATCCAAACTGAACCCCAGGTACGTTAACTAAAATGTCAATTTCACCAGGGACCGATGTTTTTCGAACTCTTGGTGACCGGATCTGTTGAGAGCTTGTTGTCTCTCTTGTTGTAGATCTGTAACTTGTCAAACATCACTTTGTGAATAACAAACAATCAACAATTTCCTCAACGTTCGTTAATCATCTGTTCACATTTGTCCCATTGTCCTTGTCATATCTTCACCAAACTACTTCTATATACCATTTGGTCCTGGTGTTTTGTGTGTGTGTGTTTCATGAAGGGAAACTCTGCTCTACCAAAAGTTACTCTTTGCTGATAACCCTTACATCTGTTAGCATCATTCTGTCAGGCTCCCCATGTAGTGAACTCCTGATGGGTTCCCCATGTGGCGCTTGTGAAAGGGAAATTAATATGCCATATGCCCTTTTGGTTTATCCATCCAGTGTCTGTGGGCCTTTTTTTTTCAACATAGCTGAGTTACATTGTAAATCGTTTAACCAAATTCAGTATGCACTTCATGATGGTACATTGGATTAAGCAATTTAAATAAGAAATTAAGACTTCATTTGTACAGACTTGTATTCAATCATGGTCAATATCAAAAGACCTTATTAAATTAGCAAAATAATTGATTATTCATAGGTTTGCAAATTCTCAAAATGACTAAGCTATCAAATTAGAATTTGCTCTTATGCCAATGGTGATGATGTGTTCAGGTCCACACTCAGAGCTCACTGTGGCGGCTGCTGTTCTGGTGCTGAACCAGTAACAGTAGTAGAGTGAGTAACACGACCAGTAATAGACCTTTGTCCATGTGTGAAGGTGTCAGTAAAAAAACAGTCACTCAACATTCAGTCACTCACTCATACCATCACCAACGGATTCACTGTATTCACCCATTCATCCTAGTCCTTGTTTACACTGTAATTTACTTCACTTTAATTCACTCACTCAATTTTTAATTTGCTTTTTTTTTCACTCAGTCTGATTTCAAGGCACCAAAACCCAAACTTTTTCATTTTATGAGACTATAATCTTCCCCCTGCTGCTCCAGGATACATATGACTTTAGATTTTGTACACTGATAAGTTGACCAATGATCAAATTTCTGTTTATCTTTTATTGTGTGGTATTAAACGCTATTCTAAGATCAGCAATGTAGTTCTTATCAATCTAAAAACCTATCTCATCTATATGCGTTTCAGAAGCCACGTTATGAGATCAGGTGGCGGGTCATTGAGTCAGTCAGTCCAGATGGGCACGAGTACATCTACGTGGATCCCATGCAGCTGCCCTACGACACACGCTGGGAGTTCCCACGTGATGGCCTTGTCCTTGGTGAGTCACAAACACTTCCATGTTCCGCCCTCCTCACTCTGGCTCTTTGACTTGTGGTGATGTAATTGATTGGATTGTGGTCAAGTGCATTGGCTTGTTTCAGACTTCTGTGGGTGCAGCCTTATGATAGCAGCATTGTCAAGATGTGGTGTGTGCGTCTGCACGGCGGTCACTTGGTGTGTTCACAGTGGCTGTGATCAAAGGTGGTTTTTCTTTAACATAAAGCCATAGTGGTGTAGTTGAGCAGTCACAGATGTCCTGTCGGCTAGCCATGTGTTAACCCTAGCAAGTCAGATTTTTGGAGGCACCACACAGCATTAAGAAGCCCTTAGACTGAAAGTAAAGAAAATCATCTGGCGAAAAAGCCACTTACTTAAAAGGGAATGGATGCAGGAATTCAAAAAAGGGATAATCTATGTGAACTTTAACCCTTCACCAACACAGAAAGTGTGAATAGGAAACAAGGGTTGACCAGACTGTGGTCCTGAAAAATGGAGCAACTATTTGTTATTAAGTAGCAATTACAGTACACTGGACTTAGATGCTTCTTGGTGAAGATTTTGCTTACAACTGCAAGAAAACCTATTGGTAATAGGCTAGCTTGGTAATGTCATTTGTTCCCTGAACTGCGACATTCTCTCAAAAAATCACCATCAAATGTTCACTTGATTATTGCTCAAACTCAGGAAGAAAATTTCAAGGCAAAATCTGATTTGACCTAGAACAATCACCAGGCTTCAGTAGACCATATGTAAATTACATACCAGTGACTGATTTGGTATGTAAGTCTAACCAATGCAGACGTATCAGACTGTAAAATGTTTAGCTTAAAGGGGGATCGATGCGTTGTGAGTCAAATCGCATTTGGTATATATATATTTTTTATTATTATTTAGTTATTATAAGATCTCCCCACATTCCAGCAGATGTCACTAAAATAACGGCTTAAAAATAGCTCCCTAAATGGCAGACAGAACAAATCCTGTGGATTACCAACCCCCAGCTAGTCAGGACAGTCAGCGTGATTTACATGGTGTTGCTTGCACGAGAATTCAGGCATGTTTTTTGGGGTGTGGCTTTGAAGGAAATACTGTAGGGAGGGATTATATTTGTTTAAATTTTGAGTTTCAAAACAGCCTCGGCTAACTTTCACCCGAAGCACTCACCATATCGGTGGAAGGTGTGAAACTTTGCATATGCTAATCAAGCGTATGATTCACTGTGTGAATGTCTGTCACAGGCCGTATTCTGGGCTCGGGGGCCTTTGGGAAGGTGGTGGAAGGCACTGCGTATGGACTCAGTCGTTCTCAGCCAGTAATGAAGGTCGCAGTGAAGATGCTCAAACGTGAGTTGGCTTGCACACTTTTAACAGAGCAAAGAAATATGCTTCATCATCTAGTGGAGTTTTATTTAATTTATCTGGCAATTCTTGTGCATGATTGGTTAATTGTTTGGTTGATTTTTGATTGGTCCCTCAGCAACGGCTCGCTCCAGTGAGAAGCAAGCTCTGATGTCAGAGCTAAAGATCATGACTCACCTGGGCCCCCACCTCAACATTGTTAACCTGCTGGGTGCATGCACCAAATCAGGTACACAAACACACAACACGGTTATACAAAAACTGTATGCACAACACACACACACACACACACACACACACACACACACACACACACACACACAAGCACAAAAGTGTTAATTTAGGGCTTGGGAGGCAGTGGTTTGACTTTTTTTTTTTTTTTACAAGCTGAGTTTATTGCTCTACCATCTTTACTTATAGATACTTTATGCAAGTCTGAGATAAGTGTGATTTTATACCACCTTCTCTCTCTCTCTCTCTCTCTCTCTCTCTGTCTGTCTCTCAGGTCCCATCTACATCATTACCGAGTACTGTTTTTATGGAGACCTGGTGAACTACCTGCATAAGAACAGAGACACCTTCCTGAACCGACAGGGTGAGAAGGGCAAGAAGGACCTGGACATATTTGGCATCAATCCAGCTGATGAGAGCAGCAGAAGGTCAGTGTGCACACACACACACACACACACACACACACACACACACACACACACACACACACACATACAAAACTGACAAGTTGCAGCCTGTGCAGAGGTTTGACATCCAACTAGGTTTCTACTTGTCATGATAAAGTAACGTTAGCATGTGTGTGTGCCCTCAGCTACGTGATCCTGTCTTTTGAGGAAAAAGGAGACTACATGGATATGAAGCAAGCAGACACAATGCAGTATGTCCCAATGTTGGAGAGGAGCAACGCCTCCAAATACTTTGACCTCCAGAGAGATGACTATGATCACCCTCCCTCTTACAAACATGTCAATGGTAAAACACACACTCAGCAAACTCGCTCTCACAGACGAACCACAAAAACATGACTGTAACTCATTCTCTCATGCACATGGACATAACACGTACTTCCTTGGGTCAGAAAGCATAATAGCAGTGAGATGTTTTTCTTTCACTTTTGCCTGACCAGTTTGTCTGTTTGTTTTGGAGTCTTTATTCATTTCTGCTCTTTCTGTATTTCTTTCTGTTTGCCCTGTTCAGTTTGGCTTGCCTGCATCTGGTTTGACTTTGCAAAAAACTTCGTAAAACCACACATCTACATACACACTGATGTTTTGGCAGCAATTGTGAAGGCGTCCACCCTCGTTTCTAGGCATGTGATGCATTGCACTCCGTGCACCCTGCATTTACCTGACATAATTGTAGTCTATGGGGTTCGCTGCACGCTTCACCCAGCCATTACAAAGACCTATACGAGCAGCACTTTAAAAATGTTCCCGCAGCTCGTGTACAACAGACCAAGGCGTGTTGTCCACACATCGTGTATACATGTGTGTAAGTTTCCCCATTACCCTTTCGGTGAAGGGGTCTGTTTCGATCATATTGAATCTGACACAGTATGTGTGTGTCTCCAACAGAAAGTGAGGTAGAAAAGCTTCTCTCTGATGACTCGGAGCGCTTGACCACGATGGACCTTCTTAGCTTCACCTATCAAGTGGCCCGAGGGATGGAGTTCCTGGCCTCCAAAAATGTGAGTCTAAAGCCATCACTGATGCTGGCTGTGTAATAATGATTCTCAACCTAAAGAGATACTTTACAGAAGCTGTTAATTGGCTTGATTTTAATAATGATCGTCCTCAGACTGGTTCTCGAAACATTTGAGTTTTAGCGAAAATGTTACATTAAATGGCTCCCAGATCTACTAGTTAGACGTCCGAGCTCCACCACAGAAAATCATTGTTTTCTTTGTTTCAAACTAAACCATGTAACTTTAGTTTATATACTGTAATATACTGTAATATAATCCTGTTATACACACACCAGTCCTTAAGGGTGCAGCTGGTGCTCCAGCCAGTGTTTGCAGAACTCCCAACTGACCAGTTTAAATTGTGGGGTTGGGGCGGCTTAAGAAAAGCCCAAACACTCAGAATAGAACATAAGAGTGTGTTTCTGTACATTATGACATGTTATTAAACTATGCTATTGCATATTACTAAGATATGCTATTAAAGGACCACACATCAGGTATGAATTTAGTTTTGTGGGCATTTAAATGCTTCCAGAAGAAGTTCGAAGATCATCCAGGAGATTTACTGTTTTTTGTTTTTGTTTTTTTGGGGTGGGGGTCTTACAGAGAGGAAGGTGTAGGATAAGTCACAGAAAATCACAGATTGATGGAAAGATTTAAAGATCCCATAACTGAATTTAATGTCTCTCTGTTATATACAGTGTGTTCACAGAGATTTGGCAGCTCGAAATGTCCTGTTGTCTCAGGGGAAGATTGTGAAGATCTGTGACTTCGGGCTGGCCCGGGACATCATGCATGACAACAACTATGTATCCAAAGGAAGTGTAAGTGTCTCCTCTTCTTTGCTATGCTTATCTGTGTTTAATGTTTCCTGCATAAGGATACATTGACCTACGTAAGCATACATTGTGGTGTTGTATGAATCATCAATGCATTTTATCTCCGTACATACACAGACCTTCCTACCAGTAAAATGGATGGCCCCTGAGAGCATCTTTGATAACCTGTACACCACTCTGAGTGACGTCTGGTCTTACGGCATTTTACTGTGGGAGATCTTTTCTCTGGGTATATTATCAGTTTCTGGCTATATTTTTGAAGAGTCATTTATATGTGTGTGTGTGTGTGTGTGTGTGTGTGTGTGTGCATATATATTTATCTTTTTCTTTTTGTTTTTTTTGCAGGTGGAACCCCTTATCCTGGCATGGTTGTGGACTCCAGCTTCTATAACAAGATCAAGAGTGGCTACAGGATGGCCAAACCTGAGCACGCCTCCAGTGATGTGTAGGTTCAGCTTAACAGCACATGTCATTTTTGAGCACTGCGAGCATTCCTGATTGGATTCTGATTGGTACGCTTGTGTCAATGTAGTTATGAGCTTATGGTGAAGTGCTGGAACAATGAGCCCGAGAAGAGACCCTCGTTCCACAGTCTGAGTGAGAGAGTGGCCACACTGCTGCCATGTGGATACAAGAGGGTAAGATCTAGTAGACCAGCTCGTCTTTTAGGCATTTTTACTGAATTCCCATTTTTGCCTCTGTTCTTGTCAGTGCTTCTCTTTATTTCCACAAACTTTGAACTTGTGTGTATCAGTAATCATGTCACTCTGCCCACACACTGCCTAAACTTAGCTTCCTGTTTCCTGTGGTATTAATACAGTTTGTCAACCACAGCACAGAGACACAGAGAGGTGTGTGACTCTCAGTAATAAAAATTAGTATGCTAACTCTCCAACCGGCTCCCACCCAACAGGACCAAATCCACCCAGAGCATTCGCCTGTTAGCCATAATGACCTTCCTAAACATGCACCACACGTGGCACTTCAAAACACAAGGTTTCCCAGAGTCACATGGCCAGGGGCTGACTAGATGCTGTAATAGCACCTTGGGAAGGGGTGTGGTGGGAAATGCGGTTCTTTATAGTTTTTTCCAGATCCTTGCCGAACCACAGATCGGGCGTGTAAATGGAACAGCATGTTTGAATGAGCCATGTTTATAGCCGTGTTTAAGAGAACATAATGAAGAATATAGAGACCACTATAGATGATTGAATTTCCTTCCCCTTTCCTTCAAGCATTTTGAAAGACAGGAGCTGAAGTACATCACATGTAGCATGAACATATGAATGGTACAGAATTGGTCAGCTGTCTCATAGCCGGTGTTTGTGTCTGTGCAGAGCTACGAGCGTGTAAATAATGACTTCCTGAAGAGCGACCACCCGGCAGTGACCCGTGTGCAGTGTGTGCAGAGCGATGAGACCTATTTGGGTGTGGCCTATAAGAACCAGTGCAAGATGAGGGAGCGCGAAAGCGGCTTCGAAGAGCAGAGACTGAGCTCAGACAGTGGCTACATCATCCCTCTGCCTGACCTTGACCCCCTTTCCGACGAAGAATACACCAAAAGGAACCGTCATAGGTAAGCGGACCACACCCAGCTGTAAACATATCAAATATAGAATATTTAATATAACCTGTGAAAAAGATTTGAGTGGTCTGATTTGGTCATATATCTGGACAAATAGGTGGATTTAATGCCTGCTAAATTATATTTCAATGTGAATCAATTATATAAGCTTTTATTTAAATAGTTCAACTAAATGAAACTTACAAACTTAACTTGACTAAATTAAATATATTATTGAAATATATCAAGAAAAAAAAACACTGACTTAAGTAAGGAACAAACCACGATGGACAATAGCGACAGATTGTGATTAGACATCTTGAAGTGTTTTATGTTTTATGTAACATCCTGAAAGCTGATACAAAGCACTGACACTGGAGACTCCTTCCATCAGTGTGAAATAAACATCTCCTTCAAAAGCCTCACCATATCAATGACTGTACTTTTGTATATAAATAGTAGCACATTAATAAAAACCTGTGGTTTGGATTACAGCTAGCATTGAAAATTCATCCACACCTTCTGACCAATCAGATTCAAGAATTCTTCAGCATGAAGTGTCCAGGCCAATCATTATCATCTTACCTATGTGAAAGAGTAAAATAATGAATGATCTGTTTTTGTGTGGTGCGTTTGCAGCTCTCAGACATCTGAGGAGAGCGCTATAGACACAGGCTCGAGCAGCTCCACCATTCCCAAGCGGGAAGGAGAGACTCTGGAGGACATAACACTGCTGGATGAGATGTGCCTGGACTCAGGGGATCTGGTGGAGGACAGCTTCCTGTGAGAGTGAGACACAGAGATGGAAAGAGAGGATGAGAGGATGAGAGAGACCCTATTTAGCAATTCATCCACAAGGGCAGACGAGAGAAGGGCTACAATGCAAGCATCAATACCAGAACTCTTCTGAATAGCCCTTTTCTATCTCCCACCTGTTCTCTGAACTCTTGCTCCCCTTTGTCATCCACCTGCCCCTAGAATCCTCAGAGGAACAAAAAAAGCCTCTTCACTGCCTGGATGTTCTGCGAAGGTCATCTATAATTAGAGACGGCGTCCTCTACTGGCTCGGAGGACGGTCTGGTAAAAGACTGTATGTGTACTCAAGCTATGAGGATTAAGGAAATAATACAGAATATTAACATTTTGTATAGAACTTTATTTTGTTGGGCATTCAGAAGAGTGAATGAAGCAGGAATGTGTCAAGACCTGAACGTACTATTGTATACTCCATATCCAGTTGATTTACAATTGAGTCAGTCTGAGCTTTCAATGACCACTACACCTGAGCAACTGAACTGACCTGACGCAGCTTCCTTCCATTCACATTCCATCCACATCCATTTCCCAGCACATTGCATTAAAAAGCACAAACTTTGGACTGAATATATCGATCCTGTACCTGATCATACGGTATACCATCTGTGACGCAATAAGTGCAGCAGTTTGAATTTTTTTAAACATATTACTGAGTATAAATGTAATATTTTGTGAATATTGGGGAGGGAAGGGAAAAGTTTTTATGTTCCTAAATGAAGTAAACAGCAATAATCTTTGACTTTTGTAGGTCACACCTATTGCAGTTTTGACACATTACAGTGAAACCGTACCAAAGCATGGACCAAAGATTTAACATTCTGTTCAATGTGTCAAGCAAATGGCAATATATCAAGATTTCTACCAGTGTTACAGTGCACAGGACCTGTGTTTTTACCCTGTGGCAGTGATGAACTAATCACTTGAGTGAGACGATAAACCTTGTGGTAGCGTAATTGGCCTACAGTTATGATTACAATAGCCCAAAGATTATTAAACCTATTTCTAGATATTTTCTACAAATTTTAAGGTTTAAATTGTCTTAATTTTTTGGCAGATAATTTTGCTTCTTGCTAGACATAAATGCTTAAAATTAGAAAAATTAACATGTGAAATTAGTAAACAAAAGATGTCTAGAAGTAGGTTTAATAATCTTGTGTGTTTTAGTGTAATCTTATAATACCATGTATTAGATCGATTTGACTATATTCAAGATATTTTCACTTGATGTCAGTTTTTTTGCATTGAAATGATTTGTGGTATTTGTTTAATATTACTGCTATCCCAAGACAATATTGACCTTCTGTTCTGTTCCTGAGCACTGATGCTGGACACTATGGACCATAAAACCCTGGTATTGTAGTTTTTTCATTTAAAAAAACTATATAAACTGAAACACAGGTACATCATCAAATGTCCAGCTTCAGTGCATATAAGGTCCAAAGCCGAGCTGATTTCCATCTCACCTATATTGCCTACAGTTGTCCTGAAGCATGGTAGAGTCTTTGTGTAGCTAGTTTGATGTTATACATCACTGCACAGATTAAATGGGTTTCCAATTTCCATGAGTTTCTCATCCAGCAATCCACTGCCTCCCTCTGAGTGTATACCCACTGTGATCTACTCGATGGGCACGAAGAAGAAAAAAAAACTGTTGCACTTTTTAGGCCCATCTTTTGTTGTTTTTATCTGTAATTGTATGTTTGTGTGAAGAGTTTATATAATGAGCAAATACATTTCATGAGATTTATTTGGCTTTAAAAAGCCTCCAGTTTCTGTAGACAGCAGACTGAGTGTTGTACAGGAAGAGATGGTTAATAGAAGAGCGGTATGAATTATACTCCAAGGTACAGTATGTGTAATAATAGGTAGTTACTCCCAGTACAAGATGTTATCCTCCTGTCTTATTATGCGTTATGTCTATGTCCATTCAGATGATTTATATTTCAATAAATGAGATTTTATTATGTGATTTGTTTTGCATTTTGCATGGTATTTTGTCTTTAGGTGTGTGTGTGTGTGTGTGTGCGTGTGTGTGTGTGTGTTTATACCCTGGCGGGTACCAAATGTCCCCACGATGATAATTGACTTGCGGGGACATTTGACTGGTCG
>CM074963.1:2703668-2727866 GCA_037577455.1 Pangasius macronema
CTTCCCAGAAGAGTGGAGATTATTATAATACCAAAAGGGGACTGGATTGGGATCTTCAAAAACCACATATGGTGTGATGGTCAGGTGACCACAAACTTTTGGCCATAGAGTGTAGCTAGATTTGCTGGCATCCCATGGTTTGGTACCACTTGTCCCATTAGAGGGAAATCAATACAATGTTCTTCTGACTGATCACCTTTATCCTATGATGAAGCCTTTCTATCCTGATGGAAGTGCTCACTGATTGGTCTGATAAGAATAACATGCATATCATGTATAAAATGTATGTCATATTCTATGACCTTCTATGACAGTCAGCAGATCTCAACCCAGCTGAACACACATATGGGAGATTTTGAAGCAACATGATAGACAGCACTCACCATCATCATCAAAGCAACAATAGGGGAAATATCCTTTTGAAGATCCTTCATTTTGTTAGATATTACAGTTATCTGGAACATTCATTCATCCATCTTCAGCATCTGTTTTATCCTGGTCAGGGTCTCAGAGCCTACCCTGGGACACTGGGTGCAAGGCAAGAAACACAACCTGGATGGGACACCAGTGTTCACTGTGTGTGATGTTTATTCTCTATATACAGTATTATAAAATATACTAGATCTTGACTTCATTAAAAAGCACAGTAGAGATTCACACATAATTTTCAAATATTTTTTCAGCCAGTATTCACCACTGTTTTTCCTCTAGCATGCTGCCATCAAAGTGTAATGTACTGCAGATTATTTAAGCTACAATCGATATGGAAGTCTACACACCCCATTAAACTGGCAGGGTTTTGTAATTTAAAAGAATTAAGAAAAAATGTTTTCTGAAAAAAAAGAAAAATGAACACTTACAAGTACCTGGTTGTATAAATGTGCACACTTTTTAATGAATGCTTTTTTAAAGCCCCCTTTGCTTGTAATACATGGTCAAGTCAAAGTCCAAGCTAGAATTGAAGGATGGTGTACTTTCTTTTTCCCATGAGTGTAAAAAAGTGGAGAAATGGACAACAGTAGAGAAATACTTTCAGTAAAAACTTTCAACAAAGTGTTTTACATGGTAAAATTATGTTCATTGTTGGATCTATCTAAATAAATTCACCTACTTTCAATATACACTCCCCATCCACAGCTATCCAATCAGCCAATCATGAGGCAGCAGCACAATTCATAAAATCATGCAGATACATGTCAAGATCTTCAGTTAATGTTCACATCAAACATTCGAATGAAGAAAAAAAAGTGATCTCTGTGACTTTAACCGTTGTGAGCAGCAGTTCTGTGTGTGGGAACGCCTAGTTGAGACGAGAGGTCAGAGGAAAATGATGAGATTGGTTTGAGCTGCCAGGAAGGATGTAGTAACTCATATAATCACACTTTACATCTGTGGTGAGCAGAAAGGCATCTCAGCATGCACAAAACATTGAACCTTGAAGTGGATAGGCTACAACAGCAGAAGACCACATCAGAGATCCTCTCAAGTTCAGAATCAGAGTCTATCATGGACACAGATTCACCTGAACTGGACAGTTTAGAAAAAAAAAAAAACACAACTGTCCAGTTGTGATTATATGAGTTACTGTATCTTTCCTGGCAGTTCGAACCAATTTGGCCATTTGTTTTGTTTTTCTCACCATTCTGTGTAAACTATAGAGACTGTTGTGTGGGAAAATCCCAGGAGATCAACGGTTTCTGAAAAAATCAAACCAGCCCATCTGGCACCAACATCCATGCCACGGGTCACAGGTCATGGGTCACGGGTCACAGAGATCACACTTTTCCCCATTAAGATGTTTGATGTGAACATTAACTGAAGCTCTGCAGGATTTTTTGCATTGTTCTGCTGCCACATGATTGGCTGATTGGATAACTACATAAATGAGCAGATGTACAGGTGTTCCTATTAAAATGGACAGTGAGTGTATGTTCATTTATTTAAATCATTTTTATTATAAAAGCAGTGCAAATAGAGGTAGATGCAATTATGCAATATAGGCAAAGGGAAAATAAGTTAGTCATTTTAGCAACACAGACATTATAGTTATGATGTTGCTAACTGGCTGAAAGCGAATGAAGAATGAAGTGCTGCTTGGAAGCTGAAAGAGCTGCTCTTACTGGTGAACTGAGCCGACTGATATGGTTCACTGAAACGGGCTGGAATTTCCATCACTATTGATGGCTGCTTAGCAACCCAGCACACAACATGGACAGAGCTGATTGGAAATCATAAACCTTAGCAATAGACCAATTCTAATTCCACAGTGGATTTGGTTTCATTTTCACTGGTTTATGTTGCCAGTCTAAAGAATTTTTTGTGAGTTGGAATTGAAAACAAAATCTCAACACACTGGTTGGACATTGTTCCATCATCTAAAGGTAAAGTCTCAAACATGTCCACCAGACACTCTAGGGAATACATTTTCCAACTCTATCTATGCAAGTAAGCATGAGACACATGTGAATTGAGTGATTAGGCGGTTAGTAAAGTGCCAGGCATTGCCTGGGATGCAACAGGTTAGGGAACGGCAGGTGGAAATTAAGCTCCCTGGTGTTCCCCTGGATGGAACTTGAGAGGATCACTTGAGAGGTCATTTTTGTCTCCAGACAGTGTATTGTAGGTGTGTTTGGAGTTTCTGCCATACTCTTTTCCATACTAGTCATTGAATACAAGCAATAGCAGCTGATAACCCAGTATACACTGAAATGGTGTGAGACTTGTAGACATCTAGATGACATGTTCTGCTTGTCTACATAATTGTGTATTGCATCCACATGTAAGTTACATAACTTATGATTTATGTAAAAATCCACACACCCAAATCCATAAATACTTTATGTCCTCTGGAAGACCATTATGGCAGAAATTCTTGCCATCTGTTTGATTGGTCAAAAAAAGACTGGAATACAGACATGAGGCAATTGTACATGTCATGGAGTGCCAACCATTTCTAAAATGACATTTCTTCCATGACCAGGGCTTTGAAAGGCTGTATTTGTGGCATAGACATGGTTGCTGGATGGGATGCAATAGAAAAATGTAGTGGGAATGATGGAGACATGCAGAAGCATAGGCTGTATGTCCGATTCTTCAAAATATGGCCTTGTTTCATTCTCCATGGAGCCTGATTCTGCTGCTTGCGATGTCAGTAATATCAATAGGCTATGTAAGGCAAAAGTAAAAATTAGAAATGTAAAACTGGGGCAATACATTAGTAAAGAGAAGGCTCGGTAATTTCACAGTAATACAGGCAAGACTTTGCAAAGACTAGCAAACACAGGTGAGTATACATTTAAGGACAAAAGGACACAGGTCAATCAACTACTCAACTATTAGACTAGTGAGGTGATGTGGAGTGTGACTAATTTAGATTTCTGTGCTCCATATACGTACTCAGCCTTCTGAGCAATCTTACTGACCATTCATTTTTCCATACTATTTATATAACACTTTTGTATAGTCAGGCTAATGCATCAGACTAAACTAAAGTAGATGTCTGACTAGGAGGAAGGAAACACACTATTTGGCCAAAAGTTTGTGGTGACTTCACCATCTCATCCATATGTGCTTTTTGAACATCCCATTCCAAAAGCATGGGTGTTATATGGAGTTGGTCTGCCCTTTGCTGTTAAAATAACCTTCACTCTGCTTGGAAGGCTTTCCACTAGATTTTGGATTGTAGCTGTGGGATTTGTGCTTATTCAGCTACAAGAGCAATAGTGAGGTCAGGGATTGTTGTTGGGCAAGAAGGCCTTGCACATAGTTGGCGTACCAGTTCATCCCAAAGGTGTTCAGCTGTTCAGTGGGGTTGAGGTCAGGGCTCTGTGCAGGACACTCGAGTTCTTTCACTCCAGTCTTGTCAAACCATGTCTTATGGAGCTCACCTTGTGCTCAGGAGAATTGTCATGCTGGAACAGGTTTAGGCCTCTTAGTTCCAGCTTCCAACTTTGTGGCAACAGTTTGGGGAAGAATCACATATGGAGGTGTGATGGTCAGGTGTCCACAAACATTTCACCATTTAGTGCATGTAAATGTAGTGACATTGTTAAGCTTATGATTAGGGAGCACTTTTTGCTGTTGAACTGCTTTAACACTTATTAACACGTGCACGCTTGAACGTATATCAGTGTGTGATTGAGCCTCCCAGGTTTACCCCAGGTGTCCAGAGTATGACTAGGTCTTCTATGAAGAGCATAATATCTGCCTTTGTATTTTGTATTTTAAATTCATCAAGCATTAAGGAATCATTATGGGCATTATGAGGACAGGGCTGCATGGGGAAAACAGAGCTCAGAGGGAAAGAAAACCAGCAAGGATGAAGAAAAGCAAATGATCCAGGGGCCTTGTGACTATGTAAATATAACTACCAGGCCCAGAACCATGGTGTCCTGAAGAAGCCTCAGTCTACGTAGCACCCTAGATATAAAATGTACAGTATAATCACCGCTTATTGCACACAGATATGAGGAATTTGGTATTCAGTGTTTTAAAATAGCTCAAGATTTCCCAAATTATCAGTCCTAAAGTCATGGTGTTAATATGAAATTTTGGCAATTGTAATAATAATAATAATAATAAACATGCACACACAAATAAAGTTTCATATAAAAGTTTTATCTGTTTACATTCCTCCATAGTTAAGCAACTAATAATATTTGGACCAGGCAGAAATGACTTACAGTACTGGTCCTGGTATCCACTAGACCTCCAAACTGGTATTCGCAGTCCTCTCCTCAGCAGCATTTACACTTTTACAGTCAGATCAAGGTTGCACTCTTACACATTTTTTTACCTTTGCGTTGGAAAATATCGAAAGTAAATCTATTGATTAAGCATGCACAATATTATTTTGTTTAATATACTATTTATATACCGTTTATAGAATGCTTTACCTGCCACGTCATATCATTTCATAATCATCACATTTTTAAATCTATTCTTTGTCAAATGTTATATCAAATTAATATATTAAATTACGTCACAGTTTCAATAGTTACCTTAACATTTCAGTTTTGACCTAAATCATAGAATAACCTGCTCCTCTTAGACTATTTTTTTTTTCATATACTTCCATCTTCTCTGTGGGGATCCTCTTCTGTGGATATGTTTTAGATTGTATAGTCTGGTAATGAGTAGCCTCTGACCTTTTTATACACTCGTGCAAGGCTTTTCAGCAAATTTGCCTCTCTTTAAATGGCTCGTTTTCTCTGCATTGTTTAACTAGTGAAACTGTAACATTGTGGTATTTTAATGATATGTACAGAATGGACAACTCGCATAACTGACATAACTGTTTCAGTTCTGAGTGTTTCATCTGAGACAAGTCAAGTTATTTTAGCACTTATCTCAAAAAGGGTACATGCTCGTATATATGTTGAGCCAGAGATGCTGATAGATGTAAGTACTTTTTTTTATTATGATTTTTGCAAGATTGCAAAGTGTTTTGTGGTGCCTTCACTACCAGATCTGAAAGAGTTTCGTTTCTAAAATATTGACGAGCTTATATTAACCATGTAGGGAAAGGAATATGGTTTAGGAAGATGGGAAAATATTAGCACAGAGCGATTGTTCATGTGTTTTGATACTGAGATTATTTAATAAAATTAAAAAAAAAAATAGACAAAGCACTTCTGCAGCAGTATTCTAGGAAAAGGTATAAAAAAATATTAAGACAATGTATTATATATATATAATTTCAGGGAATTTAACCTGAAAGCATGCAATGCTTGATAGAGAAAAGAACATATACATATTATTATTTGACATTTTATCAAATTTTATCACTTTTTTATTTTATTCTTTTAATTGTGTCTGTACTGTACTGTGCTATTATTATTATTATTATTATTATTATTATTATTATTATCATAAATACGCTTTAACAACAGCACGTAATAACTGTGTTTCAAGAAAGAACTTTCTATAATCTCTCTATTATTTGGCTTTAATAAATTCCAAGAATTGTGGCTAAGAATCAGCCATCCCACTTCCCGCAGAATGAAAGCAGACGCTCAAGGCTACTTTGACACCTTGTAATTTGTACGTGTCAGGACTCGGGTATGACAAGGCACTTAAACACACACACACACACACACACACACACACACACGCACACACGCACACGCACGCACGCGCTTATTATTGTAGACGCAGGCGCCCCGCCTACTTTCCTCAGACTCTTAACGTTACGCGCGGCTTTGTTTGGCAGAAAACAGCGCGTCTCCTTTAAGAGCGCAACTCGCCTCACTCCAGAGCTGACACTCCAGTGGCATTAGTGAGTGCCCAGGATACCGAGCGGACACATACACACACACACACACACACACACACACACACGCACGCACACGCGCGCGCGCGAATACACACGTGCACACACACATACACACACGTACACACTCTAAGAGAAGTATAGATGGAATTCTGAGAATGGAATACCACTGGGTTCTGTTTCCTGTCGTGTTACAGTTTCTCTTCCGACCAGGTAAGCTGCTGCTTTTTAATCAGCTATACCTGCTGCTTTCCAAAGTCAACCAAAAGAAAGAAAAGAAAGAACGAAAAGAAAGTTCCTAAGCATTAACATGTTGCGCTCTCTCACATGTTTGTGCGTAAAACTGAGGCTGAGATGCGTAAACTGTGTATTGGTTGAGTGTGTGTGATCTGGCTGGAGATTAAGAGTGTGTAAACGTGCTTACACTGTATGCTCAGGTTGGACTCATGGTGTGTGTCTGTTGATATGTGAGATGTTAGATGAGATGTGTTCCTCTGCTGTGGACATGGGTTTGATTTGTCTGGAAACTTCGAGTCTTTCCGTTACTTCGCCATAACGAGCTCTTGCACCAGAGCGCTGATGCACGCGCATGAAACTTGAACGCAGCAGCGTGGAATTAACACCTGTAGCGCTGCTTTAACCGGCTCTTTGTGCCACAGACGCGTTTAACACTGTGCTGGGGCTCTTCACACACTTGTCCCGTCAAAGCGTTGTAGTAACTTCAAAGCTGTTTTGCTTAACTTTATGATCTCTCTCTCTCTCTCTCTCTCTCTCTCTCTCTCTCTGTCTTTTTCTTCTCTCTGTGTTCTGGGCCTCGGTGTTGAGCAGTTACTGGAGGAGATCGGAGAAACCGGATATTGGCGTGTATAGCCGCGGGGTGATAACGTAACGCAGAGCTGCTCGCGCGGCTTTCAGTAAATAATTCATGGCTCGCGCGCCCATGTCCGCTCCGTGCATCACAGCAGGAATAAACAAGTAGTCCATACATACATACACACATATCTATATAAACTGTCGTTTCTGTTGTTTACTATAGTAAGGGTCATCATAATAAGTTAATACTGACGGCACTAATAGGTTATGTAGCTTATTAGATATGAATAGGGAGGTTATAATAGGTTATAGGTGTGTTTATGGGGTTTATGGAGCAGGTACAAGAATGGTGACGGTAAGTGAAGCGGTGCTGTCAGGTGAATGACCTCATTATTTATTATTAACTTAGCAGGACTGTTATCTCGACACAACTGGACGCACTTTGGTGTTCGTTTCGATGCCCCTGTATTTTGCAGTCTGTGCCCAGTATGCCCAGTATGCTCAGGATGGCCCAATAGCACTGAGAACAGTGTTTAGTGTGTCTAAGTGGTCTGAAGCCAAAATCTGACACTCTCAGAAACAAAGGGTACTAAAGTGTACATTTGCTTGCCGCTGGCGTGGTACCCTTATCCAAGGCTGGATTACTGAGCGGGTCTACCAGGCACAGGCCCAGGGGCCCAAGGAGGCAGGAGGCCCCTAAAGCCCAGAGCCTTATTAACTACCCAGAGTCAAAGGTCCACATGTCTCCCAGAAAAACTGAAGAAATTGCCTTCACATTAACTTTAACGATGCCACAAGGAAAAAAAAATCATCATTACACCTTAAAAAAAAAAGAAAGAAAAAGAAAAGTGAGCATTTATCATTTTAGTTTTCTGCAGGACTTTGGGGGCTGAACTGTTATTGATGCCCTTCAATATGGGGGCCATTGGTGCATCCCTGCCCAGGGGCCACTGCCTCAGAGTCGCTTCCTGAACTTATCTTCTGTATTTTTCAGCTGGAAATGTGGATATGGTGCACATACTTTTTTGAGAAAAACTTTAAATGTACACTATATGCACCTTTTATAAGGTATAAGGTATATACCAAAAGTGTACAAACGTATATATGTGTGTGTGTGTGTGTGTGTGTGTGTGTGTGTGTGTGTGTGTGTGTGTGTGTGTGTGTGTGTATGCAGCTGATAGTTTGTGCCACACTGAACAAACAAATAACAACAAATGCATAAATGCTAAGATTTATTGGCTTATTGTAGCAACAGAAAGGTAAATGTAGAGCGAAATGTTCTTTATGGACCCAAACCGGTTCCTCTGAAGCAGCTTTTCTGGCTTGTTTATTTTTCAGCATGTAGCCAGATAAGCCGCAGGCTACATTATAATGAACTGCCTACTGGAAGATAAATGCGATGAGTGCGCTTTAATAGTTGGAGGTAGTTCAAGAAAGCAGTGTGTTGTTGCAGTGCAGAACACAGAGCGCTCACCAGGAGAAACAGCTCATTTCTGCTTCTATCACCTTCTCACTCATACGACCACATTAAGGCTGATATTACAGCATGTCAGAAGGCGTGCCAGATGGCAGCCTGCGTAAAAACGCTCAGACATACACAGACCGGCGCAGACAAGTCAGCTATTTATACATTCAGTTGAATTAACGGCAAGTGGCCTTAAAGCGATTTCACAACTGGCCTGGTATTCATGGTGGTCATGTGATGGCCATAGAGTTTAACTGAGCGGCGCGTGAAAACCGTTAATCAATATATAAATTTTTTTTTTTTTTTTCTTCAATTGAGTGACCTGCTGTTTGATTTGCATGCATCTTGTCGGTCCATATCGCAGTAAATAGCTCGTATATTTTTGACCTGTCTGGTCAGCTTTTGGATGCACGCGCTCTCAGTGCCACCCGAAAAGCCAGCGCGAGCGCACGCCGGAGAGCGCGCACACACACACACACACACACACACACACACACACACAGCGCGCGCTTTTGCGCTCTGCCCTTACGCAAGGTGTTTTCTTTTCCTTCAGATCATGAACTAATGCTGTAGGTGGCATGTAGTTGTTACACCGGGCAATGCATAAAATCAGAAACTAGAAATGCATCAGTTGGATGTAAAAACAGGCTGTAGACGTCGTCTCGCGCTTGCAAATTCGTATGAAAAGTAACAAAGGTTCGCATCTTTACCTCCTGCTTTATTCGCATCCAAATCGAACGAGAATAAAACACACACTATATGGCTAAAGGTTTGTGGAAACCTGATCATCACACCCATATGATTGTCTTTCTCAAATTGTTGCCACACAGATGGAAGCACACAATTGTATAGAATGTCTCTGTATGCTGTAGCTTTACAATTTCCCTTCACTGGAACTAAGAGACCCANGATCTCACTAATGCTCTTGTAGCTGAATGAACACAAATCCCCACAGCCACGCTCCAACATCTAGTGGAAAGACTTCGTAGAAGAGTGGAGGCAAAAGGGAGGCCAACACCCTGTTAATGCACATAGTTTTGGAATGATAGTTATAATGGTCAGGTGTCCAAATGCTTTTGGCCATATAGTGTATTTTCATTGCGATCGAGTTATTCAGGGTTCAGAAGCCAGCAATATGCAAATAAGTACTCCAGCTAACTACAACGATGCATGCAATCGGCTGATTTGTTTTACCACAAGGCAAAAACCCAGGTTCAATTTGTGTAATTAACACCTGATTGTTTGTCTCTCTTCCTGCTTTAAATATTAAGCAGTACCTGAATATTTGTGTGTTCATGTATGCTTGAGTGGGTATATGTCAGGTCCTCTCCTGCAATGACGATTTCATCAGATTGTTTGTCAATCCACACCACCCCAGTCAGCGTATCAATCATTAGTGAGTCAAAAGATGAAGCACTTTCTGCCACGCCAACCTGTTCTTCCTCTCAGGCAATAATTTATCTTGTTCAAACAAGTTTTTTACTGCAAAAAGTTAAACAGGAAAGACTATAAAAGACTAATTTAGCACCAGACCACTTTTTTGGTTCAGTATGACTGTCAAAAGTCAGCTAAGACACTATCACCTTTTTAGGCTTCTTGCTTTTTGTTTTTCTCTTTCTTGGTGGTCTGCACACTGCTCTGATGGTTCAAGCATTCATTCTGAACAATTATACTAATTTAAGATGAATTAGCCACATTACAGTATGGTCAAAAGTATGTGAACGCCTGACCATCACACCCGTATTTGTTTCTTCCCCAAACTGTTGCCACAAAGTTGGAAGTGCACAATTGTACAGAACGTCTCTGTATGCTGTGGCTTTACAATTTCCCTTCTCTGGAACTAAGAGACCCAAACCTGTTCCAGCATGACGATGCCCCTGTGCACAAAGCGAGCTCCATGAAGACATGGTGNAATGCTCTTGTAGCTGAATGAACACAAATCCCCACAGCCACGCTCCAACATCTAGTGGAAAGCTTCCCAGAAAAGTGAAGGAGGTTATTATAACAGCAAAGACGGAATAAATCTGGAATGAGATGTTCAACACTCACATACGGCTGTGATGATCAGATGTCCACATACTTTTGACCATATAGTATATTTGTTCATTTATTTATTTGCTTATTTTCACCTTTGACACAGCACCAATGAGACCTCTGGTCTCTGTGAGTACAGGGAGAGAGACGTCTGAAGAAGGATGTACAGTATATACGAAGACTTGATAAATTCATATGAACTCAGTTAATCTGTATAGCGCCTTTGATAATTAACACTGTCACATAGCAGCATTACAGAAATACACAATACAGCGTGGAGATCAGTTAAGCATGTCAGAGGCGACAGCGGCAAGGACACCAAGCTGCCAAAACCAAGAATGACTTTTATAGCCATGTTATTTTTAGCTATTTTCAGCATCAGTGAAGTTTAATCCTCAGGAAGATGCAATTTGGGAAACTACTTAATATTGGTCAGTTGTCCAGGTCCTATAGTTTTGATGCTTTTGCCACCTTCGGGGGTCTTTTCCTCTCTGTTGTTTACTGAAAGCCATCACTCAGGCGTGTATCGACCAAAAAGAACCTAACAGGAACCAGTCAAATCTCACAATAGAGCCATTTACTATAAACCAGGAACCTCTAAACCAAAGTAAACATGCCGGTAGCAGATAATCCCAAAGCATACACACTCATATATCTGCTGACATATTTAGTGTTTACTCTCTTTCTCACTAGCCCATGCATGCACACACAAACACACACACACACACACACACACACACACACACACACACACACACACACACACACGTACCTCTGCATAGTGGTGACCATTTTTCCACAACTTTGCTTTCATCCTTGTCTTTCTTTTAATCTTCCTCTTGCTTCACCTTGTGATTGCAATAATTATTAAGTACTAAGCAGACATGCTCAAACGATTAGTGATGGTGTACTTGAGAATCATTCAAACTAAAAGTGCTGGATATAGAAGCAAATGACAGAACATTCTGACAGTTTATAAATCTTATCACAAATTCAGAATGAGGAAGTTTCACTTATGATGGCTAATTATTGTTGGCTGGTAGTTTTCTGCAGTGAGCACCTCACACTAACTTCTGCACTGGACAGAATGGCTCCCAGGATGCGCACAATCGATCAATACAATTTAAATGAAAATAAGACCAGTTTAACTGGTTTCCACACTGTCAAAAAGGTTGAAGTGTAACTGTAAGTGTGACTGTTTGCTCTGTGCGCATGGTTTCTGTTTACTTTTGGACCATATCATAAAAAAAAATAAAGTTACGGTATGCCACGCTATCTTTCTGTGCAAATCCTTGTTCAAACATTTATATCCGTGTTATGACTCTTCAGCTTGTTTGTCAGTCACATGCAAGGAGGAATCAAAAGACAAGTTGCACACTCAAGCAGTTGGCTGAAGATTCACAGTAGGGACTTGTACAAACCAATACTAGAAAGCAAAATAACAGTGTATTTCATGAATGCTACAATGACATCAGGTACGAAGCAGAAGCTAGTAAGGCATAGTGCATTTTGATGGGCATGTTGGTTAGTAAAAGTTGTTGAGAATTGTGACGGCGGCGCAAGACATGGCATTTTTCCATTCTTACTTTGCCAGACATGTTTGTAAGCTACTTAAACTGGTGCATGTCATGACAAGGTAATTTGTCATAACATGCAAGAGGAGCTTCAGCCAAGGTCATGGGGAAAATGCGGGCACACACACACACACACACATGGTATTACTCATGTTAGAAATAAAAGTGTGATGATTGGTGAATCTTCTTGGGGGAAAAAAAACAAAAAAACTGGTATATAAACAGTTGCTCCCCAACTTGGCTCAAATGAGACAGACTGTGATGAATTGTATGTAACACGGCACAATGAACGCTATAAAGTTCTTTTCTGAAACTCTATGACTCCAGAAGGAAGAACAGATCTGGGCACTTGGTATCCTGTAAATGGGCAACAATTCTAGTGATTAGTCGAGTTATTCCATTATTATTGGTTTGCCTTTAAGTTGCTATATGTGTAGCAAAATTTGACCCGCTTTTATAGACCATTTCAGTTCTGCACTTTAATGCACTGCTTATAGGACAATGCATTATTATTGACCAGTGGTCTTGTGTTGTTTTTTTTATTATTTATTTTTTTAAATCAGGCAGTACCAGGCCCGTGATTACGCCAGACGGATCCCAGCTCGTGGTGCAGCTGGATGGCAGCCTCATTCTTCGTTGCTATGGTGATGCACCAGTGCGTTGGCTACGGGAGGAACGTCCAACCCGGATACTAAGGGAGGAGCAGAGGGAGCCCCAAATGTCAACCATCTATGTGGCCAAAGCGAAGGCACAGCATCAGGGCAAATACACTTGCCTGGAGGAGTCCTCAGAAGAGAAGAGCTCTATTTATGTGTATGTTACAGGTAGGTGAAGCTTATACTATTTGTGTGTGTTTGAGAGAAAAGCAGAGAGTTGTGTCTGAATAGCTAAATGGTAGATATAGTAAAGTTCTTTAGCTGTGCAACAGATTTACAAAGCCCGCTGATGCATGTGTGTATGGACAGATGTGTGTCTTCACTTTAAATACTATGGGTTTCAACATGTTCTTAAACAGTGACCATCTACGGATTGCTATGAAATGACGTCCACAGGTTCAGACACACACACTTTACTCTTTTTTGTATAAGCCACCTTATAGAACCTACTGTATACTGAACAAGGGCACCTGCTCTATCTTTTTTTATCTGTCTTGTTTTATTTCCCTCTTCACACTCTTTGAAACTACCAGTTGGTCTGCCTCTCTCAATCTGGTTCCTTCTCTCTCTCTCTCTCTCTCTCTCTCTCTCTCTCTCTCTCTCTCTCTCTCTCTCATACTGCAATGTCATGTCTTAATCTAAGACCCTTGGTTGTGTTTCATTGGTTCTTGATTTAGCCTTCCTCTTAGCAGATCCTGACAACGCCTTCAGGAGGTCCATCATCCCAGACATCATGGCTGGAGCAGGAGACACTGCCTCTATCCCCTGCCTAGCCACCGACCCCAGAATGGCCGACCTGCACCTGGAGACGTGCAGCGGAGTTCCACTGCCCACCGGGATGAGGTACAGCGCTAGCACTGAGATAGGCATTTCCGTGGTGAATGTCCAGCCCAGCTACAAGGGATGCTATGTCTGCGTGGGAACTCTGGGAGAGAAGATTGCCCGATCTAGGGAATATAACCTTAATGTGCGACTGGGTGAGAGACACAGACAGCGAGAGAGAGAGAGACACTTTTCTCTCATCTTGCTCTATTCTCTTATTATTGCAATGCACTTGTACTTATTACTACTATTTATATAGATCCTATAAATACTACCTAGCAATCTATTTAGAATATTTGTTGTTAACTTTCTTTGTACTGATTGGCTGTCAGTTCCAGATGCCCCGCCCCGTATTTCACTTCAGGAGCATAACAGAGTGCTTCTAACCCAGGGCCAGAGACTCACGCTCACCTGCTCCACTTCCAACGTCAACAGTGACATCAGGGTTAACTGGTTCCCACCTCATGGTGTGGTAAGAACGCAGGCAAATTCTTTTGTGCACACCTGTGCCATATTCTGTGCCCACACACACACACACACACACACACACACACACACACACACACACACACACTTCAAGTTTTTGTGTAACGACCCATTTACACTTTGCATAATAACTGCATAATTACTACATGGCACATGAGATTGCAGCACCAGTTTGTAATAGCTGATACTTGCTTTTGCTCTGTAGCTTTTAAAAGAGCACATATTAACATGTAAATGTTTTCAACATTTCAACATATGTAATGCCGTGGCACACTGATATAGCCAATCTCAAAGGCCACGAACAAAGCCTGAAATGAGCAACCTGCATTGTTATCCCATTTCACTTTGATTGCAAGAGCTACTTGAGCAGTAGTGGCTCACAAAAGCGAATCAAAACATACCTACGTGTAAACAGAGCATCATGTGACTACTGTGACTGTTAATATCTGTCACTTCTTTACCGAGTCTTTCTGGGTAATATATTCCCGCTGTATTTCTACAGGAAGCATCCGTGCAGCAAAGCTCCCAACTTTTGACCGAGCCGGTACTGCACAAGCGCACAGCCACCCTCCAAATACCAGCCGTGACAACCCAGGATTCGGGTAGCTACCGCTGTGAGGCAGAGAACTACAGAGGGATTAGTGCTGAGACAGTCTGGGTGGATGTCTACAGTAAGGCCATATGACACTTAAGATACACTACAACATGTACATTTCAGTTTAGCTTTAGTATTTCACAGAAGCTTATGTTTACATCTCGCTGCACTTGTGAATATGCTAACCTCTAGTCTGTGAATTTCTGACCTTTTTAGGCAAAGGATTTATTAACCTGACCCATGTAGTTAACGGGACATGGAGAGTGCGAGAAGGAGAGAGTCTGTCCCTGAGTGTGGAAATGGAAGCCTACCCAAAACCACACGTCTTATCCTGGAGCTACAATCAAAAAAATCTCACTAACACAACTGACCATGTTATCACCACACACTCACATGCACACAGGTATGCCCTCACGTGTGTGTACACTTTTTTACTTATCAGCATTTCTTTGTGCTGGTGTTCTTTTTTTTACGTGTGATGGAGATGTTGTTGTTGTTGTTTTCTTTACAGTTATCACAGTCAGTTAAAGCTTGTGCGTTTGAAAGTATCAGAGAGTGGCGTCTACACTTTTCTGGCCTCCAACGGCGATGCTAGTATCCACCTGACATTTGAAGTTCATGTCCTAAGTAAGTTTCTAAGAAACAAATAGAGTTGTGTTATGTGAGAGGAACCAGTGGCATTTCATCATGTGACTCACAGCAGTGTGTTACTCTGTTGTTAGTACAGTGTCAAATAGCACCGAGCAAACAGAAGTATATGCAAACTCTGCAAACGTGATTGTTTTGCTGCAGCATTGACTGTTGAGTTTATCATCACATTACCTGCTGAATGTTGTATGTTCCATTTTCAGATCTTTCAGTTTATGTTTTAATTTACTATAATGTACTGTGGCTGCAGATGTGTGAAAAGTCCTTGTTTTTTCTCTCACCAAGCATTTAACCACGGACTTTGCTTTAATCTCTAGGTAAACCAGCAATTGTTTCTCATGAAGGTCCGGTTGATGGGCAAGTGCGCTGTGTGGCTGAAGGTTATCCCCCACCTCAGATCACGTGGTACTACTGCGACCAGCCCCATGCCAGGTAGGCATGCTCATAGGTTGCCAATTATTCCAGCCTTTGCAGTACATTGCAGTCTCTTTTACAGTGAAAATACCAAGTTCGAAAGTAAAGTGCTAGATCAAACTTAAGCCAATCATCCCACAGCAGTATCCCACAGGTAGCAGTGGTGTGATCTAGAAGAATGTCTTGTGCTGGCAGTGTTTAAGCTCAGTGTTGCATGTGCATACTGTGTACAGATAAAATTGTACCACACAGCAGAACTGTTCCACTCCAGCCCATGTAAATATTTATGAAAGTCACAAGTCCCTGCTACAGTATGTTCACATGTAACAATTTAATATCACTATAAAACCAATATTTAGGATGTGTAGGAAGTTGTTAAAGTGATGCTTGAGGTTACTGTTGCAGTGCAAAGTATGCACAAGCTGTACTTTGCCACTATCTGTGTCTGTATAAATTTAGTGCTCCAAATATTCATATCTGTATTTAAAGTGGTCATAGCTGAAGTGATTTGTTTTCTTTCCTTTTCTACCACTAAACTCCCCAACCTGCTGATGCTGATACTGAGCCTGTGCAGCCTAGAGAGTGAAGGCTAAGCATTGCAAAAATGATAATTCAGTTGTTACGTGTAGGGTTTAGCTAACTGAGGTGAGGATACAACACGCCGTTGAACTGATTAGTTAATCGGCTAACGTGATGCTTGATGATTGGAGCAAGCAGATTGGTCAAATGACTGTATCATGATCAGGGCACTAAGCCTGTGATAGGTGACTAATAGTCATGTGAGTCTGGCAGATATTATAGGAACAGCGTGTACTTAGAGGGACAGTTATTCTTAGATGACACACTACTGAGGGATGTGTGTGTGTGTATATATATGTACACATACATAACACAAGTCTATATGGAAGGTATTATATAATATAGCACAGACTACTCAGATCAGAGTAATCAGATGATTACTGCAGGTCATCATTCGCAGAAAAACACATAGGGAGACATTTTTAGAACTACTTTTATAAGCCAGTAATCTGATATTAAGAGCAATCTCTTCTTTTGTTTTATACAGTTTAATAGGTTTAAATGATGGTGGGAAGCAAAGCAGCATTAGGACTATGAGTGACCACTGCTTTTGGAGCATGAACTCCACTCCTTCCCCTAATAGAATGAGCAATCTGTGATGGTTAGGGGGTGAAATAGCTGATGCTGTATTTCCCACAATTTCCCACATTGAAGTGATACAAAATCCTAATTAGTGTAACTGTGCAACTGATTTGCTCTAAAAATCAAGCATACATGTGGTCAGTAGGTTCCTTACAATAAAACTACAGATGCCAGTTATGTTTATGACGCAGTGTTTTGGAATCCTTGGATGATAAAAACTTAGATGAAGTAAAATAGGATTGCTAGAGCTCCATGTTATCCATGTTGAGCATGTTGGTACATGTTGGAATGTGAATGCAGGGACATCGGAAAGTGCCTGACTCTCCTTTGGTATGTATGTTGGTGTTAGTTACGACAATAGCAAATCATTTTCAAAATAATTGAAGCAAGGATACACAATGCACATATACATGTGGTAACTTGTATGTAGCTCTGTTTATTGTGTGTGTGTGTGTGTGTGTGTGTGTGTGTGTGTGTGTGTGTGTGTGTGTGTGTGTGTGTGTGTGTCTNGTGTGTGTGTGTGTGTGTGTGTGTGTGTGTGTGTGTGTGTGTGTGTGTGTGTGTGTGTGTGTGTGTGTGTGTGTCGGTCCTCCAGTCTGTCCATGTGCATGTGTATGTTGGCCCCTGACATCCATTACTGCATGTCCATGATTATTGTTAATTCATTATGTGACACTCTAGGTGTTCTAATTTATTAAATGCCACACAAGAGGAGGAGGATGTCGTCACTGTAACCATGACTAACCCACCCTTTGGGAAGGGAGCGGTGGAGAGCCGCTTAAACATCACCAAGAACAATTACCCCACCCTGGAGTGTGTGGCTTCAGCCGAAGGCGAGATTGTCTACACACTGTTTTCCATCAGCGGTGAGAACAGAAACAATCATGTACACTCTCCTCACACAATAAAGCACACACCCAGTTAAGGCCTAATTCCAGACTTAAAACCAGTTCCATACAAAAAAAACGGAAGAAAAAATAACAACAGACAAGGTTACCAGGATCCAGGGTGATCTGTCACCAGGTCATTAAATGTTATTAAGTTAAATGTTGTTAGTGTACTCATACTGCTATCCTACTCATGAGAGACTAATTAAGCACTAATGCAATAATATCTGCTAAGCCATTCCAGTATACAGCAATGTCAGTGTTGCTAATGCTAAATGAGAGCTAGGAGTTACTAAGCCTGAACTGAAAACATTGAACATCAAACATTTGTAGGAACTTCTGAACAATTTCCTTAACCATTAGATACTTTAAGTCACTGTATGAAATCATCTCTACCTTCTCTACCTTCCCAGTCTTGTTTTTTTAATGCTCATATACCAAAATGCCAAAACAGTAGAAAATTCTTTATAATTACTTTTAGTGGCACAATTACAGTCACTTTAGTCACTGTAACTTTAGTTGAGAACTTTCTGTACATATAATTTAACACTTACGTAACAACAAATACCAAATTACAGCATCAGAAATGCAAGATTATAATTCTGTTTGAAGATCAGTTACATGGTAGATTTACATGCCATGTGACTAACGAACCAAAGTATGTTAAGTACAAAAATTTGCATACCCTTAGGAAAAAATGAAAAAAAGCAACTTGAAAAAAAAAAAAAGGTTTAAACAAGTTGCTGTGTTAGGTTTCAGATGTTCTTTCATTATCATAAGTACTAAAAAATATTGAATCGTATATGTTAATAGTGAAAAAATCGAAATTATATCAGTTTCAAATTTGCATTTACTTCAAATATAATCATTTGTAGTTGCCTTTACAACTGCCTCCAGTCTCTTTCCAATCCAATCCTCTTGGCAGTTGTAATTGACAGGATCCAAAAAACATTCTCCCTGACATCTGTTATAATCTTGACAGATGTCATACCATGCTTTTTTCAGAATTAACTTCTGGAGACTGAGAGATCTATTCTGAAATCCATCATCTTTCTTTCTGTCCTTTTCAAACATTTTCTGTTAATTTGTTATCTATCCTTTTTTGTAAATATTGAAATTGAAAATAGACATTGCTCTTTTTTTTTAATCCAGAAACCCTAGAAGATACAAATCTTTGTACTCAGCGGCATAAACAGTGTGTGAAACACCCATGCAATTAAGCTTTAAGGCTTAATGCTTTTGAAGTCTCTTTGTCTAACATAGGTATAATTACAGAGTGTCCACTGCAGTTGGGTGGCTGGCTTGGCTTCATCATAACAACCATTATTCTGTTCTGCTGTTGTTTCGGTTTTGGTCCGTTCAGGCATTACACTTCACTGAATTTCTGTCAGCTTTCTCACTCTCTCTCTCTCACACACTCCATCTCTCTATGCTTGTGCTTGGGACTTGGCTGTGGATGCTGGGTATCTTTTAGCTTCATCTGTTCCCATTCATTGTAGAGGGAAAATGTCCCAGATCTCTTCTGTTGTTTCTGTCTTGTAACATGTCGCTTATTGCAGATAATTTAATTTAATTGAAGTCATCTGTCCATCTTACCTCTCCATTCCAGTGTTTGCCTCGCCTTTTACTGAACCTTTTCAGTGTCCTGTTGGGTTAAAACAGTGTGTAGAAGCCCAGGGGTGATGGAGCACAGGGCATTTTAGCATGCTAGGCTGAATTTCTGGTTTATTTTCATGTTGCCAAACACCAATGGCGAATGTATTTACTGCAAGGTGAAGCAAAGTTAAACATAGTCTTGTTAGAATGGTTTGCAACATTTGACATTTTTCTCACCCCAGCAACATTTTTCCAAATCTGATTAGTACTTTTTAGATTAGACTGAGTGTCTGCCTGGGGCTCTCAGGTTTCTGGAGTGTAAATGCAGTGGTGCATTGAGATGGAGGTGGTTAGAAGTGTTTGCACTGGTGTGAGTTCAGGGCTTTGGGGTGGAGGGGGCTGGCTGGGTCTGTTTGCCAGAAGTAAAGTATGCTAAGTGGAGAAGGACTAATGTGTTTAAACTCCCATAACAGATGATAAATGTACCAAGACTGTTCTTTGCAGGGGGCATGAAAAAGTGTCTGTGTGTCTCTCTGTGTGTCTCTCTGTGTGTCTGTTTGTGTGTGCGCGAGCACTTATGATACGAAGGTGCAGGTTTTTAGGCACATTGGGACAATGGAGGGAGGGATAGAAGGAGAGAGATAGAGAGAGAGAGAGAGAGAGGGAAGAAGGGAGGGCGGAGAGCGGTAAAAGCTAGTGACCGGTTTACAGGGGATTATTTCCTGCAGAGTCTGCATTCTCTGATTTGAAATGGAGAGAAAGCTTCTTATGGCTAAAGAGCTTATTACACCTCAGAGTACAAAGCAGAAAAACAATAACACTCAAACACACAAAGAAAACAGATCCTAGCAACATAGTTGTTGTTAAGAGACGTGTACAAAGTCGTACAGGACAAAATCAAAACAAGCTTGAGTTTGTGTGTGATTGCCATAGTGCAGTACACTCACTGTATCTGTAGATCATCTGCTAACAAGTCGTTAGTTTTGACATGACTGTACAGCTGCATTATTTTGGCATGATTTCTATCTCTTTTAGGGATTTTCAGATCCTAAAGATCCTAAGGGAACCTTGGCAACCTTGTTTATGACAAGTATCAGTTCCTGTTAATCTTTTAGAAGAACTTATACACCTTTACATTCTTTCGTTCTTTTTTGTGTGTCTTATATGAAGCAGAACACCAGCTCGACCTAGAATCACACCATCCACTTTCGTTCTTCTCCTCCTGATATCTTTTTTGCTATCATTTTTTTTTCCAGAACATACTGTTCCTCATGAGCTTTTTACTCCATTGCTGATTGGCTTCATTGCTGCAGCAGCCATCCTTTGCCTCATCCTGTTTGTTCTCTCTTACAAGTATATGCAGGTAAGGCCTCACACCTCACACAATGCAGGGCAGAATGGGCAGTGAAATTACCGGCAATGTTACAGTACTGATTAAAAAAAGGAGGGGGATGTTTCCTAATGATTCTTTGACCAATTTTGTAAGGAACAGCATGTATGCTTATTAAGTGCTTAGATTTCTGTAGCAGAACTTTACCACAATAGTTTAGGCTGAGCAAAAAAAATATTGAGCAAAATATAACTGCTATTTGCAAAACTTATGTTGAAACTTGAACTAATTACAGTGCTAGGATGCCGAATATTTAACTGTAATCATATTAAGAGCACAGCGTGTCCTCCTAAAGATAAAAGGGAACCAGTAATATTAACTATTTAAATGAGAAGAGCTCCTCATTGTATGGTACGTTATGAATCCAAACCATTAAATTGAGTGTTTCCAGGTTACCTAACTGTGGTTCTCAAGCAAAAACACTCTGTTTTGCCACACGAGGGAACCCCTGGGGGTAATTAGATCAGTTTGTGAGCTGTTACCCATGATTTTTGATGTGTCATACATGGCAGCCTTCCCACTATGCTTATGAGTTCAACAGCAACAGCAACAACAACACACGGACACACACACGGACACACACACGGACACACACACGAACACACACACGGACATACACACACGGACACTTATTATTTAACAGTCAACAGGCCTGGGGTTGTACAAACGTAAATTGTACTCAAAGACACTCTGTTACACATCTACTGCATACGCACACACACACACACACACACACACACACCACAAACAAACTTACACTATGGGTCAGCCCTCAGAGCAGTTTTCAGGGTCTGTTTTTCTACTAGAATGGCTGTATGTAAAAGCAAATGTTGCACTGGAACCACAAGGCTAACGGAAGTAACATTTTATAGATAACAATATATACCATGCAACAACAGTATATTAGTTGATTCCCATTGTAATAGCAAAGGGAGACATTTATTATCATTTATTGTCTCCATGTGATAATGGAACTGCACTATAACCTGTCGCACTACAGGAAAAAGCAGAAGTGGCCTGTTTTTTATTGCTGTAATAATGGACCAATATATCAATGTGTTTACGTCTTTTTTTGGGAACATTTTGCTATAATCTCGCTCTCACTATGTCCCTTTGCTAAAATTCATCCTGTGTATGTCTTTCAGAAACCTAAATACCAGATTCAATGGAAAGTCATTGAGGGAATCCATGGCAACAACTACGTCTACATTGACCCTACCCAGCTTCCATATGACCACCAGTGGGAGTTTCCGCGGGACAGGCTGCGATTCGGTCAGTTGGGTTTTTGTTTACTATCTCCATCACTGGCGCCATCAGTCAATGGCACTCTGTGTGGCTCCCACTTCCTTCTCCTTTTTGTCTCTCCTAGACTGTTTGTCAGTGTGCTTTATAGCATACTGTACCTTATGTGTGTTTTATGAAAGTATGGCATCATTCCCAACTGACAAAGAACACACTACCTGTGCCAAAATGGATGGTAATAGTTAACAAGTTCCCTATTTGATTCAGATCAAAGGTCAACATCCCATAACTGTTCCCATGAGAGAGGTTTAAGGGAAATGCACATGTTTCTCTGTGGTGTGTTAAAGGGGAGCGTTTGCTGCAACAGATCTATATCACTAGATTTTCTTTCTTCTGTATCCACAGGCAAAACTCTTGGCTCAGGAGCATTTGGGAAGGTGGTGGAAGCCACAGCATATGGAATGTCCAAGGCTGATACAGTGATGACTGTGGCAGTCAAAATGCTAAAACGTAAGTAGAGTTGTAGAAACGTGTGGTGATTGATGAGTCACGCAGTTCACATTAATACAGAGCGGCAGCTGCAGCTGTTAGAGGGTGTGCTAGAACGTCTCACTCGGATATCCAACAGTCACTCTGGTAAATAAAACTGTGGGAAAACTGACTCTTTCACTTGATGGACTTAACATGCTTAAGTTCCAAGAACCCAGGATCAATACTCCTCACAAAGCTCAGGTTATATTACCACTAAGGCAAGAGCATTAGTGTTAGTGTTAGAGGACACAACTTACATATCCTTATGTCAGTAACATAATATGTGCTTTATGTTAAGTGTCATGTTTAGGAAGCAGAGTTAATGAAAGCTATAAATAATCCTAACCCATTTACATTCTGGCAGATTATACAGTATATAAGGCTTTTAGGTCACTTAAAAAATTCGAATTCGAAAACGAATTCGTGAATAAACCGACATTTTATTTTGTGGCTTTTGTGTGTCTGTTCTATGTTTTTTTCATATTCATTTGTCTGTCATTTGATGTTGTGCCACAGCGAGCGCTCACGCCACTGAGAAAGAGGCTCTGATCTCAGAACTGAAGGTGCTCAGTTACCTTGGCAACCACATAAACATCGTCAACTTGCTGGGTGCCTGCACTGTTGGAGGTGAGCGAGAGAGAGAGAGAGAGAGAGAGAGAGAGAGAGAGAGAGATAGACCAGGTCCTTCATTTGTAGAAAAAGTGCAAAAACACACACAGGCATTCTTTAGACATTTACTACTTGAACACTCTACAGCATTGTAATTAAAATTGTTAGTCACAACAATTTTATAAGGCTTCATTCGGTATAATGGTAAGATATATTTCATTCTGTAATACTCCCAAACTTTGTAATCATTTCTTTTTGTTATTCCATTGATTGCCATGTCAGTAAAGCAGGCCAAACTGAACTGAATTAAATTGAATTCGGTTGAACTGAACTGGATTAAGAGAAATGGGAGAATAAACGGTTTAGGTAACGCGGTTAGGAAAAAGGCGTAAGGGGGTGAGGAGATAAAACAATCAGCCCTCAAGTTAAAATTAATGTAAATGTGTGTGTGAGATACTGATTCGATTGCTGTTGGGCCTTTCCCTAGGACCGACTCTGGTGATCACTGAGTACTGCTGTTTCGGCGACCTGCTGAACTTCCTGCGCCGAAAGCGTGACTGCTTCTGCTGCTCCAGACTGGGAGATGACTCTTACTACAGAAATGTCTTGTTATATCCAGATTCAAGGTGAGACATCATGATATATCTGCCTTTTAGTTTAAAATTAATCTGTAAAAAGTTCTAATCTAATGACACCTGCTGACATGCTGTGATTACTGCTTGCAGTGAAGGTAGAAACGGCTATATGACTATGAGGCCTTTGGTTTTGGGAGCTCAGTCCAGTGAGAAACGTTCACTACCTAAAGGTATGGTACAGCGGAGAAGAACTGAACCTGTTCTCTTCGTTCCTCTTCTCTTCTCTTCTCTTCTCTTCTCTTCTCTTCTCTTCTCTTCTCTTCTCTTCTCTTCTCTTACCTCCTGTCCTCCACTCTTCTCTTCTCTTCTCTTCTCTTCTCTTCTCTTCTCTTCTCTTCTCTTCTCTTCTCTTACCTCCTGTCCTCCACT